>CAEGAF010115405.1:0-25714 GCA_903067075.1 Micropoecilia bifurca
CAGACACACACACACACACACACACACACACACACACACACACACACACACACACACACACACACACACACACACACGATAGGTGTGCACATGCAGAGCAAGTGCAGCAGTCTTACACACACAGACACGCACATGCACAGAACTCCCCCAACACAGATGTGTAACTATTCTCTAAACTCAAACTTTAACATGCAAAAATCCAACACATCTGGAGAAAATCTGAAGTCATAGATCAAATTTTGTGTACACACACCCACACCTTGAAACAAAACACACACACACACACACACACGTAGTGTAGCAGCAGCAGCAGCAGCAGCAGCAGCAGGCGAGGTGGTGGAGGCGTTATCGGTCCATATCTGTGCTTGGAGCCACAGCAGTCTCCAAGGCTGCTATCAGCTCCCCCATTATCTCTGTCTGAGAGTGTGGAGGAGGAAGAGGAGGAGGAGGAGGAAGAGGAGGAGGCCAGCGGTGAAGGTACCCCCTCCCCATCCCCACACCCACCATCTCCCCTCATAGCTCCCCACACACACACACACACACACACACACCCACACACACACACACACACACACACACACACACACACACACACACACACACACACACACACACACACACTCTCTCTTATTAACGCACACTCACCGGCAGCTCGTTAAGAGGGCGGAAATGAAATGTCTGTCCCCAGAGCCGCCCTGAGAAGCAGAGCTGTTGTGCTGCTGTGGCACAAGTTAGGTGATTTTCAAAAGGATGTCCAACAATAACATAAAAAAAAACTGGAGAGAGAAGGAGAGAGAGGAAGCGAGAGCAGGACAGGGAAGGAGAGAAGGTGGCTGGGGCAGGAGAGGAGGAATATGACGGATTATAGCAGGGAGCGATAAGAGCGATGGAAAGGGACAGCAGAAAGGGAGCATCGTGCTGCAGCCACTGCTATCTCACTTCTCATTAAGTTAATGGTTTGTGGATGGAGACGAAGGGCCGATGGAGGGATGGAGGAGGCAGTTTGGATGGGGGCTGCATTTTGTTTTATTTTAGCTGCAAAAACTTCTATTATTACATGTTATGTGTTCTTGGTCCTGGTGGTTAGGTTACCTCTGTGGCTCACTAAATGATGGAGCTCTAAGGTGAAATGATGCCACATCACTGTGGAGAAACTCCTGCTGTACTGAAGACGTCACCAAATGTTTTTTTTCTCCTTTTGATAAACTTTGACATTTTTTTTCTCATTGTTGCTATTTGTTATTTGAGCGCACGTAAATTAAGATCAAACAGAAAATGACTATCAGATGAAAATGCTGGAAACAGTTGCTAACACATTTATTATGAGCAATAGATGGTAAATTGAAATTGAAAAATATTAATGCTTTTGATACTTAATCTAAATGTGTAAAATTTAAGTAATGACACCATAGATTGGTTTGAATGGGAGAAAAAAAATCATCAAGTTGCCACAGTTTCGTCGTGTGGCATTTAAAATTATTCTTCTTCACTGATATTCGGTAAAGTTAAGGTGGAGGTAAGGTCACTTGGTCATCACATAAAGCTTTGATGCTAGTTTTACTGCCTTTGGTTTGGTTTTGGTAGTGAACCTGACCAGGCAGAGGCCAGGATGACATTTTCATGGGAAAATTATTTTGATTCAAAACCACCAGACTTCCAGTCATCCAATAAATTAGAATACAGGTTAGTCAGATTCAAATTATCTTTTAAAAAACAACAACCTTTAAGCAGATATTTAACATACTTTTCATTAACCCCACATTTCTGTTTTTAAGAATTTTTTTTTTGCTTTTTGTAATATTCTATTTTTAAATGTCATGTTTTAATTAACTGTAATAGAGAAATCATCATAATTATCAGAATGAAAGGCTTTCAAATATCCATCTGTGTGTTTAATCTACATGTGGTGATTAATGTAGTGATATAGGGCTTTTAAATAATCTGATTTTCTGCACAGCTTTGTACAGATTTGATCTAATTGATATTATTTTAAATAGAAAAGCACAAATAATTCCAAATTCTGCTTTATATAGCAATTATTTATTGTTATTTTAGTTTTGATGCACAGAAAAAAGCAAAAATATACATACACATTCTATTTATTTTGGTTTTAAGAGTTGATTGCACATAATTTTCTGCCATTTGACCTATTTATAACACAGGTGTAACAAGGTAATATCAGCGAACTGAATAAATATCATTACCTCCTTTAGTTTCCTGAACATTACTGTCAATGGTTTCCCCAGCTAGACATATTAGCCAACCTTATTATCAGCCAGGGAGAACTCTGATCACTCCAACTCTTTATCTGGTTTCTTATTAAAACAAGCCAAAGTCTGAAGCCTTTTCAAAATGAGCCAGTGTGTCACCAGTAGCCGCCCAGTTTTCCTTCTTCACTTTGGAGATTCTGTGCTAGAGCGTATCTGGAAAACATTTACTGACATTTCAATCCCTGAAATAAAAGTCATATGGACATGTTGCTTGTTGTTATTGTTGCTATGCGAAGCCGCGATGCCGCAGTGGAACAATTATGTTAACAAAGTGAAACCTGTAGGTGTAGCTATTTAGTGCAATACGCCACAGCAAAGGCAAAAACGACACAGAAAATCCATTGAAGAGCAACTGAAACCACCAGTATTCTTTTTTCTTGCTCTCTGTGTTGGCTATGCTGTACACAGAAATGTTGCCATAGCAACTGGCTGACAATAGCTCTGTTAATGTATCAGGATTCAACACCAAAAAAAACATGCAAAGATTTCCCTTTCAGAGATCAGAACATTCAGTCTGTTACAGTTTAATGTTTTGAGGTTTGATGTTTGTTTTGTGATTATTGATAAGTGATCTCCTTCACTATTATTTTTATTACAACTTTTTCTGACCTTTTCTGATCTTGGTATCTAGTTGTTGTAGTGTTGATAATTAGTAGCAAGTCACTGCATCCTTTTTTGTTGTGTATATCAGGCACACATTTAAGATTTAATACTTCATGTTGACAACTTGAGAGCTAAAACCAATGGGAGTCATCATCAGTCAGCAGCTTTTTTCCTCTAGGAAGGACCCAGGACTCAGGGGGGATATTTAGTCCATAATCTTCGGTGAAATAGAGTAAATTTTAGCTTTACCATGTGATGCATTTACAACCAACATTGCTAATATTTTTGTTTAATATTTAAACAAAAAAACTAATATTTTTGAAACTTTTTGTTTCAGCTTCAAATGTGAACAAAAGATGTATATAAATAGTGCTAAGCTGATACAAACTGAAGATGACTACTAATTGTTTAAAATGAAAACACATCCATCATGGCTGCCGCTGCTCTTCATTACTGCATGTGAAACTCTTTGTCCACTGGACAACGAGCCTGACTGAGTTTTTAACTGTGTCCAAGCTGCCTGAGCAGCAGCTTGTAACCTGCCACATAATGTCTTGTGTATGAAGACTGAATGTATGTCAGAGTTATATAAGTAAACTTGTTAATTTCTGTATGTGTCTGCTTGGCTGAGACGGAGCGAAGCGCTTCCTGGTTTCCATGAGCAGCACTCAGCGGCCCTTTGTGTGCGCGACACAGCGTCAGCGTTGACAGGGCGTCAGCCGCTATCGTCTGGACCGTCTGGACCGTCCGGCCGCCGGCGCCACGCTGGCAGGGCCTTCAGCGCCACCTGGACTCAGGCCTCCAGACGCTCAGATAGCTTTAAGAGAAGCTGGTGGGGATTTAAAAGTAGATGGGCCAGAACCACCAGCTGCCAGCACCAACACTTTGGATCCGAAGGAAACGCTGGAGTGTGTACGGCCACAATGACAACGGAAAATAAGTCATATTTCACTATTTTTGATTACAGCTCAGTATACGGCTAATAATCATTTTAGTTCTTTTTCATTTAAGCGTTTTTGAACAGTAATGACAATACATTAATTCATTAGCTGATCCAGATGAACAAATAATTCAACTTTTATTTTAAAGAAGAAAATATGTTCTTCAATCAGAGCCTCCTGGCTCTGATTGGTTGTTGTTGACCAGGAGTGGTGCATTTCTGCAGAGGAGCTTGATTTTTCTTTCCCCATAGAATATCTGTCTCATATTATTCTGTCACAGCATGGTGACAGTTTTAACAAATATGTAAAAATGACATACTACACATTTAAAATCAAGACAGTGGAGGGCTTATCTGTTATTTTTTTGACTAACAGATTGATAATTGGAAAGCAAACATTGTTTAATAAGAGAGCTATTTTTTAAAACTATGCCACTTGAGGATGTTTGGGTAGAACATGTTTAAAAACTTTTTTAAAACATTAAATGATAAAAATGTATTTTCTGTACAGTTTTGACTTAATTAGTGCAAAGAGAAAGTTGGTCTTTCAGCAACGGACTGTTTTTACATGCTCCATACAACGATTAATCGATTACTAAATCTGTTGACGATTATTTCAGTAAGTGATTCGTCACGATTAATCTGACTGATCATTTCAGCCCTGTTTCCAATGATACGTCTCCAAGTGCAAAGTGGGCACAGAGTCTAACACATCCGTTCAGTAAAGATGTCTCCCTCTTTCACCGCGCTGTGGTCTGAAGGACGGAGCAGCTGCTGACGTGCAGGATGACAGGGCACAAGTGGCTGGAAGAGACGGAGGCCGGCGCCCGAGTACGAGACCGATGACGGATCTCCATCGCTCGGCGTGGAGGGAGAGGGCAGAGGCAGAGGAAGAGGAGCGGAATGGTGCTGAGGGGAACAATATCTTGCATGAGGGAGCTGATGAGGGAGAAATGTGATAACACCAGAGCCAACAGAAACAGGAAGGCTATAATTCATGGAAATTTTTACAGTGAAATAATTCCATCACAGATGTTAAGGTCTGCGGGGGAGAGGAGAGAGAGGTTGCTTCTTTGGAGAATTGCTTATCTACAATTACAGCAACTCACCAGATTCAAGTTAGCATTTTCACACCACAAGTTCCCTGAGAGGAACTGTGACACGAGCAAACGAACAATACACTACTTCCTTCCTATTCTTACACACACACACGCACACATGCAGAGTCAAACAGGGGGGACCATCTGACAAGGCCAAGGCGATGTTGCTTCCAGGGGACCGTGAGTCGGTCCCTCCACAGATGGGCCGGGGCCCAGCACCCTCTCCCTAATGCTCCATTCTGCAGCTGTGTGAGATTAGCTAGGTACCATCAATGCTAATTTGTGCTGATACAACCAAAACTTTTATTGAGATGAGGGGGAAAAAGGAGATAAAAGACACACACATGCATGCACACATCTTCACACACACACGCATCCTTACACACACACGCAAACATACGGCCATTTATTGAGGATGTCTCCTTGAGTCTACTGCAGAGGTCTCCTCCTCTCTGAGGCCAAGGTGACAGCCATTATGATTTATCATCATTATGGTCTGATGTCAGGATCACATCAAGGAATATTTATAAACTTTTCAATCATATCGTGTAAAAAAACAACAAAATAAATATGTTTGTGCTGTCAAAATCTGTGTCATTCTGCTTTAGAGTCCAACTTCTAAGAATAAAAGGAAATAATTAGGTGTTATGGTTTTTATCAATGCATTTGGATTATAATAATAAGAAGTAATGTTAACAATATACATATATGTTTTCTAAGATAATTTTGACTGCAATTGTCAGTAATTCACCTTAAATTGTTTCCTTCAGATAAGATATTAGGTACCTTTTAAAATATATATTTGTTAGTTTGTTTGTTCTATTTTAATGTTGTTTTTTTACTTAGACAAAAGGAAGCACTATTTTCTACATTTTCATTTCCTGTCTTCCAGCCAGATCAGATCTAGATAAAGGTTGGTCTGATGTCTGCATAACAACCTCTTGGCCTCTTTATGTCTAACGCTAACACAATTCCCTGTCTAACAACCTCCAAATATCACAAATCACATCTAGGATCCTTCTAAAATATTTAGAGTTCTAATGGTAAGATGAGAAACATCCTGACTTAACCAGATGATATAACTAGATTTCCCAAACTTTCACTATTTTACACTAACTGAACTGATTCAGGGTGTGAATAATATTGAAATACATCCTAACGGAGGACTTTACTCATTTTAAACAAAACAAATAATAGTTTTGTTATTTTCCTGTCAATAACAGATTAATTTTTATTGGGCATTTTTAAAATCAACCAAAATTACTCAAAGTGCTTTACAGTCAAACTAAAAGCAGGTAAATAAAACAGAGAAAGCAACGAAAATGTATTACGCTATCATAGAGAAACAGATTACACAACATTAAAAAAAGCGCAGCAATAACACATAAAACCTGCAAAAACTTAAAAATCTCAGGAACTAAAATAGCTGTATTATCATTGACCATGCAGCTGCCCGATTTGACATTTTGAAAATAAATTTGCTTAATGAAAACATAGAAATCAAAATAAAAAACTTGATCAAAAGTTTTGGCGCCATGATGAAGTGGAATTTTTTTTTTTTTGTCGTATCAAAATTTGTTTATTTCACATCATACAAGTCACATGATCAACAACCGGATGTTGCCGCTGCAAAGAAGACGACAGGAAGTGGTTGGATAGAATATTATTTATGACATATTATATGAACAAATTCTTTGACATATGATTTTTATTGTTATAAATCAGAAAGTTGTGTTTTTTTTTTCAGTATTAGAGGAATATCGCTAAACTTTTGGACACATTTGTAATGTAAATGCATACTGTTATTCTGGGAAACTCTTTTACCCTGTCAACATTTCCCTCTGAGCTTTAAAGCTTATCAGATTTCAACTACATTCAAATGAAGATGCAGCTTTTAGAGCCAAAATGTTTATGTGATGGTTCTGAGGTTATTCAGAGACGAGTTTTTCTGCATATTTCCATTTTAAAAGAAAGAATGTAATTCTCGTTCACTCTGGGGGAAAAGCTCTGCCACGTAAAGCAACATATAAATATCATTTTTCTCTTCATGTCGGCACACGCTGCGTCTCCTCACAGGTTATTTTTCTGTTTCCATTTGGTTCCCACTTCTGCGCTCACCGTGTTTCATTTGCTTCGTCCACTGGAACACACACAGATCACAGCAAACTTCATCAACACACACCTTCAGCTCTTTTCTCTCCCACACAAACACGCACACGTAGTGTATATGCCACATATGGCTTACCCCTAATATGGTAACTCTGACTGAATGCATTATTTATCATATGCATAATGTCTCCCTGCTAGCCTATTTTCCCCAGATAAGTAATATACAGTGTAATGTCGTTGGCTCACACTCTGCAGTAGGAATAATGGGGTGGTTTGTTCACTTTATGAAAAACTATTCATCACAACACAGGCAAACAAATTTGATTTTCAGCTGTGGAATATTCACTGGTGCAAACTGATATTGTTTTCATGCAAAACCAATAGAGATGCATCATGTGGATTTTTATTGCATTATCAGAGCCATGAATGCAGTTAATAACACTAGTGCCTCGTGACTGAATTATTACCCAGCATGCTGTGGGTCCTCTGGGACTTAATGCTGCAGGACCACAAAAATAACTAAACGGTGATGGACTCAGTGACCCAAACCTGGGTGGTGGCACGTGGCACAGAACATTTTATTTAGGGGGCTCAGGGGTCTCAAATAGATTAGAGTGTTATTGAAAGGCTAATTTATGAAGTTAAAGAAGTGAAACTCTTTAAATATAGAGAATTATTACACAGAGACTAATATTTTTGCTAGCTCTTCCTTTTGTTCATTTCTATTGCAATAAAAAACCCAAATTCACTTTTTTCATAACAATAATCAGATAATATTACACAAGACCAGCAAAAAAATAAATTTCAATACATCTATGTTGACTTATTGACAAGTAAGTGACTGCACTGTACTGACTTGGTCAGGGTGCGTTTTTGCGGGGTAAATCATCAGGTCCTGGTAGTTTGGGCAGTGTGGGCAGGTGCCAAGTCCTGCAGGAGAATTAAATCAGCATTTTATAAATCTTGCTCGCAGAGGATGACAGGATGTGCTCCAAAATGTGATGTTTGATAGATGGGCTAACTTTAGACCTGCTAAAACACAGAGGACAAAGAGCAGCAGACGCCACAGCTTAAGGAATCATCGCTGACTGTAGCAGCGTCTTGCCGCGCCTCAAACAGCCACAGTTCTGTTGGTCCTTTTATTTCCCAGTGATTCGTCCCATAAGAGAACTTTGGAAAACAGAGCAGCAATCCGATCCAATGGCAAACGTGAAACGCTTCGAAAACTTTCCGGATGCACTGCACTGCAGAACAAAGAACACTACAAACTGTAATTACCATAGATCAATTACCAATTATCATTCCAGTTGTATTTTTACAACAACTTATCTTGTCTTTGTGTTTTCCATCAGTCTATATCTCTGGCCTGATTCACATTCAGTCATCAGGGTTTGGTTTTGAGTTATCTTTGTTTGTACAGTGATCACACCTCAGTTCAAGAATTAATGCATCTGCTTTTCCTGTCATTTCCTTGTTTGCGCCAAGAAAATCACACGAACCAAAGAGTCAAATATAATAGGAGTTTATATCGAGTGTATTAATGGACACAAAAATGCTGCAAACGCCTCTTTTTCTTGTAAATGGGTGAAATAAAAAGAGAGCATAATCAACCAATTTGATACAATTACATGTTGTTCGACTGAGAAACAAATAAATCTTTTATAGAGAAAATTAGAAGACAAGAAAGTAAACTGAGAACATTTTTGGGTTATAAATTTGTTGAATACATTTCAGCATTCAGGCTATTTTAATAGAAGCTGATTAGAATCTGGTTCTGAAAGCATTCTTCACATTTTCAACCATTTTTAGTTATGAACTTTGACTAGGCCTTTTCTAAAACTTCCATTTTCTTTAGAAGTTATTGTGAGTCAAAACTGAGTGATATTTAGACATTTTCAGTATTTCATCTACCTTAAAATAAGGACTAGAAAGATAAACCATCCCCAACCATGATGATGGCATTACCAAATAAGTGTTCTGTTATTAATGTTTGGATTTTTCCCCCAGATTTGGATGATTTCTTTAGAGAAATTTATTTTTCTTTTGATCTTTGACCTCTTTAGATCACATACAGAAACCAGACACTTTCACACCCAAATGAAAACATATAAACTTTTTTTTTCCTCACTGTCTCACGGTAAATCAATAAAAAACCCAAGCAGATTTGGTCATTTTTATTTAGTTGAATAATAAAAAAAAGATGGTGGGAAAGGGGGAAATGAAATTACTTTTCATGCTCTTGTTTCTCATGTTACAAAATCCTGGCATTGTTAACTGTTATCTGTAGCCTGTCTTTATCCGCTGTACTCACAAGACATTTCCTTCAACAATTCAAATTTTAAGAAGGATAATTGCTGTAGGAAAACAAGTCGTTCCCACACGACAGTGATCCATTGCTACTTCAAAGATCTCAACGGTGGATGTTTCTGTGATGACATCTGAAGTGACAGAATCTTTCCAAACCCTCTGAAAGAAGAAGCTCACGTCAAACCAGCTGCCAAAGGAATAGAAGACATTAAAAATGCCAGAATGTTGCCTTATTTCTTTCCCCGGCTCCATAAAGATTTAAACGGCTCTGCTTCGAGAGTAAAAAAGTGTAAACAAGCAGCAAGGGCTGACACTTTGAGACGCCTCTCTTCTCTTTGTGCCTTCATCTTCCAAAAAAAGAAAAGAAAGGGGGAAAAAACAACCCTTCCCATCTCTCTGTCTCTATAGCTCTCTCAAATTTTTACCGACTTGTCAATTATCGTCCCAGAGGTCTTTCCTCCTCGGTCTGACACATCCGCAGAGAGGGTGGGGGGTACAGTACATCAGAGCTGCTTACCCCTTCGCGATGCCCCCCAACCCCTGAACCCCCAAACTGGAAAACAGCCAGGGATCATCAGGAGGCCACTTGTCAGCGCTGATCATCCCCTCCGCCCTCCAGCCGCCTCCTGTCGCCTCAGACAGCGAGCTGGGCTTGTTGATGAGAAGAAATCCACTAATTGTTTGATTATACAGATCTCCACGATAATGAATCGCTACTCCACGGTTCGGGAACATGGTGTGCAACCCGAATTACCGCCCCAACACTCAAGCTGTGAAAGTTGATTACTCATTAGCGAGTGACTGAGTGGCATAAACAACCCTGGCACCCCTTTAAATGCCCCTCCTGTGTTCTTACTGTATGTACTTGTAATTGCCGTATAGCACACAGAGGCACAGTAGACCCGTCCGCAACAGAAGGAACAAATTAAAACCCGATCTGAAGTCAGGAACCAGCCGTAATTATTACGCTGGAAAGATTTGACTCAATCGTTTCTTTGTTCTTTTTTCTTTCTCAGTCTGCATTCTGTCTAAACAGAAACATAAGGAGGGTCCTAGCGCTGTCAATCACTCTCATGCTCAACCCCTTCCAACCCCTTGCTAAAGCAACATATAGCCTGCCATGAATCCTATAGTTAGCTTAGCTTCCAATGACGGTGGATAAATTGTTTTCCTGGAACAATAAGTTGCTTTTCCACCATTAGCACAAAATGCTCAGGTACAAGAGAATGATTGACAGCACTAAGACCCTCCTCCTGGCTCTGATTGGTTGTTTTTGATCGGGAGCGGTGCATTTTTGCGAAAGTAGCAATGGGAGGAGGTTTTGTACCACAATGTCACAACATGGTGACAGTTTTAAAAAATATGGAAAAAACATATATTGTAACATTTACATACTGCAGATTTAAGCAAAGCTGATTATTTTTTCTTTTTTGTACAACTTAAGATTTGCTAACAGTAGAAAATTCATGTTATTATAGATTCAGAGAAATTCAGAGACTGATGTTAAAACAGTTTGTTAAAATGGTTCTAACAAACCATTTTAACGAAATGGTTTGTTAAAACTTGTAACAAACCATTTAGATACTGTGAACAAGGGCAGCTCAAAGTTCATCATAAATGGGTCAATATAATTCAGGTTTGATGTGAAGACTTTTGTGGAATCAAGGAAGAAGAGTAATAACTATTATGAATATTTAGAACATGAAGATTACACTTGTCAAAATAATTTTTGAGTATACCACTAGTATCAAAGTCCACATTCTACATCTGCCCTGAGATTCACCAGCAAGCTTACCTTGATCAGACTTTCATTACTCAAGTGGTGAGAAACTCAAAATTCAGATTTTTCTTTCTTTCTAAATGTTACAGTATGTAAATGAAGTTTAAGAAAACACAGATATGTAAAAACCTGCTTAAAAGATGATTTCTCTGTTTTGAACAGGCCTGTGGCTGAAATAATTAATCAATCATGTTTATTTGTATTATTGGGGATCGATTCACCAGAAGGACAGACAAGAGAAAAAGATCCTGTGTTGATCTCCAGGGAGAAAGGTTCTTCCAAAAATGGTGGCCTTGGAATGTCAGACAGTTCCCAGTATCTATAACAGGAAGCAGGTTTCTCCATGGAAGAGAAACTGCTCTAGAGGTTCAGGATTCAATACTCCATGGTCGAATAATTGTAGTCATAATCTGGAAACAAGAAGAAGGGAAACGACAACAGATGATCTGTCACTGAGTGACAGCAGCAGCACAGGTGGGAACACTCAGCAGGAGCAGGAAGCAGAGGTGAGTCAAGTCGAGTTTATTTGTGCAGCACATTTCAGCAGCAAGGCAACTCAGAGTGCTTTATGATAAAAACATGATAACCAGTGAAACAAACAAGAAACAAACAAGAAACATCACATTTCGTCAAAATCATCAAGAACAGTGAGGTAATCAGCACATCAGTCTGCATGAATAGACTTTAAACCAACTAACTGGATAAATGGATGGATGCTTAAATACACATCACCCAAAAATGGGTAAAAATGGGAAATTGAATGGGAAAATGCTCTTCTGTGAAACTTTAAAAGGCACAATTAAGAAAAAATAAAAATTATCCCAAAATAAGCTGACTAAGTCTTATGTAAGAGGCCTAAATCTGCAAAAATATATATTAAAGTGCAAAAAACTTCAAGGACGTACATGTATGAGCAGTGACTAGAAAGGAATATTTATCTACTCCTAACTTCTGCAAATTTATGTCCATTCATTAGCAGCATTAAAAAAATCATAAACAAAATAACAAAAAGACCAAATGTGTTATTTAATCAGAAAATTCTATTTGAAATGTACAACAGAGCTGGAGATGGACAGACACACCAGGATTCTGTTTGTGTGCCTCAAACACTCATTCAGTGGCTGATTGTATGTTCGCTACAGCGACGACGAGTAGGTGGCTCCTTGTTTTTGTACATACATGTTTGGGAGAACATCTTTCCTTGTGTGTGCGTGTTCTTAGGATTGTGTGCGACTGCTGCAACAAGACAAAAGTTAATGAGGTTTGAAGGCTGCTGTGGCAGCGGCGGCCTCGTCTTTGTCTCCGTCCTCTGCCTCCCTGCTTCCTGCCCAAGCCTTTATTAAAAGAATAATGCAGCGAGGGTCTTTAAGTGTGCAGCTGCAACCAGAAAGACGAGGGCGAGAGCGAGAGAGAGGGAGAGAGAAAGCGGTAAAACGAGGCAGACAGGAGGGAGCGAGGGAGACGACTTTGAGGTACTGAGTAAGAACTACAGTTTGTGAAATGGCTCGTAAAAAGCCAAAACACAGGGAGCACGAAGAGGAGGAACATAATACTTTAGATGAAAAGAAGCAAGAGTGAAACATGAGGCGGGGGAATAAAGAGATGCAGGACATCCAGATTGAGAGATTCAGGGATAACAACTGTGATGGCCGCACATACTGGAGATCTAGCGCAGAAACAGCAGCAGCTGCTGCAGCAGCAGGTTTTCTGCTTTTGGGATAAATGGATCTGCTCTGTGAAATGAATGTCATTGGAACTTAATGCTTAATGCATCATCTATGTTAATAAAATGATTGTGTAAATATCATGATGACATTATGACACCAAGAACATTCACATCCGTTGCACCTTGCAGTACGTACACAATCATCAACGATGAAGAATAAAAGAACCAGACCAGGAATCCTGACTAATTCCTGATGTTTTTCTTCCACACAAAAAGACAGAGAACATTTCTTTACAGACAGACTCCTGTATATGACACAAGAAGAAGAGCAGATCAACTTTTAAAACCAGTTGTTCAAGGTGCAGGATTATGTAAAATGAACTTTTCTATGATGTCATTCCCTCATCAAAAACACACCTGGACTGTTACTTTGATTATTTCCTTCTTGTTTGAGAAATACTTTAATAAAGGAGCCATGTTGTCATGACTTCCTGAAGGTGGAGTTTCAGAAAGAGCAGGAGTTTTTAAAGAACAGAGGCCCAATTTCAAGGCGTTAAATTACAAAGTCAAATTTCTTTTAGTCATATTTTACATGTATAGAATTTTTATAACAACTGAAGATAGTTATAAAAAATTGATAAGATTTGATTATCTTATAAAATAGCACTATGTGCCATGGAAAACACATAATACTGGACCTTTAATGTATTGTCTACAATGATGCAGGTTTTTATCGTCTGTTTCAGCTCAGTCCATTCCAAAGATGTTATCCTGTTGGCAAAAACCTTTACCAAATGTTACCTTTAAAATCCAGATTTTACAAAACAATAAGATAGTCTTAATATCTAAGGTCGAGCAGCATATTTATACTTTGATTTTTATTTTGAAATGTGAGTGTTAAATACACAGGTATTACTTTGGGTGGAGATGAAGAAGTATATTTTAAAAGTATAAATATGTTGTATTTAACACTCACATTTCAAAATAAAAATCAAATCAGATTTTATTTGTATAGCACATTTCAGCAACAAGGGAGTTCAAAGTGCTTTGCATCACAAAACATAAAAATCAACAATGGAAAAACGACATTTTCTAAGTGCCATCATGATGCATCTGAATAGTTCAGAGGCAGCAGGTTTTTAGTCTTCATTTAAAGGCACTCAGTGTTTCTACTGTTTTTCAGTTTGTTCCAAATTTGTGGCGCATAGAAGCTGAATGCTGCTTCTTTTTGGTTCTGGTTCTGATGCAGAGCAGAACCAGAACCAGAAGACCTGAGAAGTCTGGAAGGTTGATACGGCAACAGCAGATCTTTAATGAGAATCAAAACCTATAATAAATGAAAGAAAACAAGCTGGTTGTGAGTTCAGTCGCCCGGCGCAGAGCACCATCCACTTCCTCCCCCTGTGGATCAATCAGTGCGCTGAGAGGAACAGAGACTTTGGTTGCATCCGGCTCTGAATGAGCCAATTAGTAACCTGTTAATTGGCGCAGGTGCACAGATCTGAATCCGGGGGCATCGTTATTTATTAAAGGATCTCTGTAGACCTCCCGTTGGCTGAAATTAGGCATCCTCTCGGCCAATGGCAGGTCTCAGGTGTGAGTGCTGTGGTTGAGACGTGTGCCTGTTAGTATTGGTAAGAGCGTTGTAATTAGTCTCTGTCTGTAATAAGTATCTCTGTTTTCCTGGCTGTGTCTGCCCAGCTGGCTCTCCTTGCCTTGTCCGTTTATTTTCACGTCTGCTCTTTCCATCTGCTTTAATGGTTCATAACTGGCCTCTGTTTTCACCTTCTGCTGCTTCCTCCTCTTCCTTTTGTCTCGCCTGCATCATTTCTTGCGGCCTGCAGCAGCAGTTATTACCCTGCATATTCACCAAACTGAAACAGGACTGATGGCAAATCAGAGAAAGCGTGTGTGACTGTGTGTGTGTATGTAAAAGCGGGTTGTAATTATTTGGCATTTTGTGTCACTATTTACTTCTATTTGACTTGCACCCTAACAACTATCATAGTGAAAGTTATCTTGTGCAAAAAAATTGGATTTTGTTTCAGATGTACATAATTTCACTCAGTAGAAACTGAGATGATGCAAAGTGAAGCAAAAGGGGAAAACTGAAGTTTATTCTAAAAGAATCACTCGCTCCTCTTCTGTTTTGCAGAAACTGTTCTGGTGGGTTGTGATAAAAAGTGAAGGTTGACATGCACAATTGAAATGAACAGCAATATTTTGGGCTATTTTTGTCATAGACAGAAAGAAAATGGGTGTTTGTTTTTCTAAATCATGAGTTAAATAAACAAATAAATCATTTATTATAATAGTAATACAATAATAATAAAATAAATAATAGTTACTTAATTTACTTAGTACATTTCTTAATCTGGGACCTGAGTCCAAATTTTGTACCACAAACAAGCAAGGTGGTATTACAATAATAAAATCTATGATACCTAAATATTTTGCTTGAAAATTAAGTATTTACATAAGAAGTTAACATTTATTTTAATGCTCCAAATTAAATAACAATGTAGAAGTTATTTGTAAGAGTGTACTGACTTTTATGAGTACACGCATCAATATCCAGTACCAGCAAGTACCTACATCTAAGTACTTGTGCTGGGCTTTAAAGAATCTGGTATCGGTGCAATTCTGGTAAGAATAAATGCAAAAAACTGCACCAAAGTTACCTTTTAGCAAAGTTGAGATTGTGAAACCAAACAAAAAAAATCCACAGAGAAAGAAAGAAAAACTAAAATATAGAATATGAGCATCCAAGATCAAAGTAAAACAATAAAGGACTGAACAGACCAGAAAAAGATCAAATACACGACATCAATACCTTTCACCCCCCACCACATACACATACACTACAGTAAGCCCTCATAATATATAAATACAACCCAGAACTTTCTTTGTATGACTGACTCATAAAATACAAATGCCAGATGGGACCATAATATAACCTCTGTGGTTATAAAAATGTAAATCACTAAAAGTTTGATTGTCATTGTTTCTTTGCACATCTGAAAAAAAAATAGAGTATTCAAATTTTCCATCTATAGCCTGAATGGACGTGGCCTATATTTTCATAAAACATGCCGTAGTAACAATCTATTACGGCACAGAGGACGGACCAAGCCGACGGGATGAGTCCCATCGCTTCTACATGGCCCATTTATTCACATCCATCACTTTCAGTTTGGAGCATCAGGATGGGGGGCGACTGGGTAATTTATTAGTTGGCTTCCTCCAGGGTGGCTTCAGGAGCACATGAGAAAACCAAGAGTGCAGAACTGAGAGAGAGTCGATACTGGGGAGAGTCCATGTGCAAAACATCATTTAGCAACAGAACGACAGCGTGGCGTGGAACGCTGCAATTCTTCATCTGAAGACCTTCACTGAAGACAGATCAAACTCTTTGCAGTAAATATTGTTCTTTTAAAAATGCTACATTCAAACTGGAATTATTTTTATGAATATTAAAGCAGTTCTTCATTAGACCTGCAGCGATTTTCACTGATTGTCAAGTTGTCTCCTCTTTGGTGTGCTGCGCCTCACTTTCCTATTTTCGGTGATGAAAAGAGGAAAAGAAAAAGATCAATCTCTCTGAGGGTGAATCGATTTTGACAGAGCATCCTTGCCAAAGAGAGAAAAGGGAGGAAAATAGCAAAGAGCAGGGCCAAACAGACGCAGTGAAAGCCGAGGAGAGATAGCAAGAGAAGAGAGGCAGAGAAGAGAAGAAAGGCGAGGTGGGTGGTGGGAAGGAGCTTCTCTCCATTCCCTCTGAAGGAGAGGAGTAGAAGAGAGGAGAGGGGAATGAAAGTGCTGGCCTTCTGAGAGCATCACACCGGCGTTAAATCATCATTCTAGATGTCAGGAAATCTCTGTCTGTGTTTCACATACAAAGTCAAAAGCTCAGTGGAGACTCCGAGATAAAGCAGGGTCAAGAGAGACCGGCAGACACAATATCATAAACAAAACTCACAAAGAGCAACACCTGAAACGAAAACGCTGCCAACTTTCCCTTGTAATTTTATTCTTAAAGGGGCAGCGTTATGTATTGTCCTGGCACATAGCGCCATTTTATAGCACCATCAAGTAGCTATGTTACCTTCGTTTGTTATACAAATGCTACATGTATCAAATATAACTTGGGTCTTTGTTTAACAGTTTTAGCAATAGTCATTGTTTCAACATTCTTCCAACCAGAAAAAGAGACACAGTAGTGGGGAAGAAAAGGAATTCAGATCAGTTTCTAGGGCCTCACTAACAATAAAAAATCAGTTCTTAAAGGGAAAAACGATGTGCCTGAGGTGGTGTTTGGTTTGAAACAATTATGAAGAAATCCAAGGTAAAAGGATTATAAAAATGAGAAAAGCAGCAACCGCGTTCCGTTAATGAGTTCTCTTCTGAGGAGAATAATCATTTAATTACCAGTCCGCCTGAGCTCATGCCCAATTGGTGAGACAAATGTCAAACGTTAACATGAAGTGAGAAAATTCATTTGTGAAGTGTAACCGTTCCATAGCTTCAGACTAACTACTTCTCTGCCGCTCTTGTACACAGAGGAGCCCCTTCAACGCAGCCTTGCTACGAACAAAGGGCCTCTTCACGCCACTCTGTCGCCTTCATTATCTTTCCTCCGTGCTACGCTAAGCTAGGTGTGCCGCCGTGTTCTGTTGTGTTGCGTTGACTTCACTTTCCTCCTCTCCACTGTGTTCCCTATCACTAATGCAACAGACATTAGCATAGCGTTTGATGTCGAGTTAGGAGACATTTAGAGGCTTCGTGTTCAACAACTGTGTCAAGTGTTCGCGGCGTCTATTTACTTCTCGAGCAAACATCAAACAATGCACACACCGGGCAGTGGAGGATGACAGGAGGAGGAGGAGGAGGAAGGGGAGACGCGCCCCCTCTGCTGCATCCCCATCAGGCCCTCGCTCTGCTGAAAATAAGCTGTGTATCAGCAGCGCTGTGGGGGCGACATGGTGTCCACTGCAGGTTTTCTTTGGAGCAAAGCCAGGAGAGGAAGAACTCACTCTGAACCTCTAAAGCTGTTTTCTTTCACTTCTAGTTTCTGTTTTAGTCAATTCGAGGTATTTCCACATTTTATAGGGGGAAAAAAGTCCTTCAACGGGTCAAGTTGAAAAGGAGGGGAAAAAAGTTCTTTGTGAGACTGAAATGCAAATAGATGGAGATAAATCATTTTGAAAATGAACAGCAGCAAACATGACATGCATAATGCTCAGGAGTAAGAAATAAAGCAGAATTTATGCTGTTTTCAGTAAATGTCAGAATCAGCCAAAAGTCTAGTTTTTGTTGTTGTTGTTGTTTAGAGGAACTGGAATAATTAACTGGATGATTGATATGTCAAACATGTCTGCATGTAAAGGTTTGGAGATGATTAAGATTCTGCACCTTGTTTCCCACTTCGCTCTGCTACGCCAAGTTGAAATTTGTAGTTTGTTCTCAGTTTTGGGGATTAGAGCTTTAAACATTCTTGTTTATTTGGGGGAAACTCATTTTTCCACTGTTTGTTTCCCAACTTACAAAACATATGTTGTGTTTTTTTTAAAAATGACAAAAAAAAATGACATGAAGAAATCAGTTCAGTGTGTAAAGGATTTTACTGTGTATGCAGAAGTTTGATGTTCAGAACCCGACCTGAATTATTTGCTTGATGATCAGGTCAGGCTCCAACTTCTGTAGAGCATTTAATACAACTGCAATGCGGAAAAAACCAAGTGAGAATGTTGGATATAAAGTTGTGTTAATCTACTTACATTGATAGTGTAAATAGAGGAGGAGATATCAGGAACCTGTGCTGGTTTTTCCCCCCACCTCATGGTATAATGACACCCTGGGCAGTGAGCCTTATTATCTATCTGCTATTATCAAAACAAGTTACTTTGCTATGTCGTTTTTTTAAGCTTGCTAAGTATATTTATTGCATGCTTCTATTTAAAATCATAGTGTTCAAACTTTATGACTTGACTGGATACGAAAAAGTTGATTTTCTTCCCAACATAATTATTATGAGTCCATTATACTCGTCGAGCTTTTAAAAAAAGTGTTGCTTCTGTTACTGGTTCTTTAACTAATCATCAATTTTTAAGACCTGTGCTGTAAATAAAGAATTCTCCCGCCATCATTTTCACACACATTTCAGTCAGAACCTTGTGAACTGTGATTCAGTGAACACTATTCAGTTTGAATCTTTTAATCTTAATTAACAAGTTGCGCTCTGCAATTCTAAATCTGCGAGTGTTCTGTGCGTTTGGGCGGGTTATGCATGTTGTCTTTCTTCTTTTCGCTTTAGAGGGTTGCAGAAGAGGGAAATGCGATAAGAAAACGAGAGAGGGCTATGTGGTAGGGGGAAGATAACGCAGGAGGAGTAAACAGCAACACTTGTCACGGCCGATGTTGCTTCAGATTGAGGCGGTTAGAATTTAATGGAATCGCGGCACAATTGGGATTGGTTGAGGGTGAAGAAACGGCTGGGATCTTTGTGTTGGGACGCAGCGCTGCGTTTACGTCTCTAAACAAAGTCTGCTCCAGTTTCTTCCATTGCCTGAAATGATGAAACCCTAATGAGGTTTGTTCTGACCCTGTCACTCACTGAAGAGTTTTCTTAATTAAAATGGTTTTTTTCCATTGTCTGAATAATGCTAATAATAAATAAATGATTTAACTGAGTCTCCACAAAGCCCAAACGGAATCAATACACATGTCAAAGGTGATGCAGTTGTTGGACAAAAAGTATGATCACAGAATATTTTACACTTTTTTTTCCACAAAATTATATTTTTTTAAAATAGAAAAACATATATTATATATTTATTTCTTCATTTGATGAACTAGTGACCTTTCCCCACCCATATAGACCCTACCCCAACACATACCTTCATGAAAAAGCGGGCAAAGACAATGGATGAATGTATATATATTCTTTATTTTTAAGCCCTGTTGTTCATCATTCCAAGTTATAGGAACTGCTGATCTCTGGTGTCTTTGTTCGCCATACTAAACTCAACTCAAGTTGCCTCCTGTACAATCTCTGGTATCTTCATGTATGATCACCAGTTTCTCATCTGAAACTGACCTTTCTGAGATGATGAGTCCATTATATTATCTGCATTCTGCTCATTGGTTCACCTCGAAAAGTTGCTAACTTAAGCTTGAGACCATCCACAAAGCCACCAACCAAGGAAAACGTCGGTACTCACCATCCGTTCAGGTTCTCCATCACTCTGGGATTACTGTTCAACCCTTCAATATTAATTGAAGTGCTCGCTTCCATTCAAGACATGTTATTTCCCACGATTAGATTTTTTGTGGTTTTGTAGTTTTCAGGCAATACCCTCTGTAGACCATTGATCACAACATAATAACATATGCTGATTTTTTATTTTTTTAGCTGTAGGTCATGTTAATGTTATTTCCTCATCATGAACATACCTGGTGTGTTGCCTTGATTATTTCATGCATGTTTGAGAAATACCTTAATCTCCCATGGCAACCATTTAGCTGTGCAAAACGTCTGGGTGGACCTAGCTCCGCCTTCAATGACGAGGCTCCTCCTCTGAGCTGCAGCCTCCAAGCTTCAGCCTCACGGAGTATTGTTAATTTAATGAAAACTAAAAACATTTTTAGGTCTAACAGAAGAGTTAAATCATTCAAAATGATCAAGTTGGCAGAGTTGTGTAAACTGAAGATGAACAGCTTTCATATACAAACATTTTATGGTTTGAAAACTTTTTTTTGGCGGGGGAGCCTGCATTTCTTTTTGTAAAGCAAACTCTTTGTGTTTAACAGTGTATGGAAATGATGCTGGTGGAACCCCTCCTTCCTGCAGGTGTGCAGCGATGGACTGTTTCCTCTGATACGAAGCAGCCAACAGGTCCAAGCCTGCAGGCTGATACATGTCAATCAGCCTTTTTTCCTCCTGTGCAACAACAGCAGATTCCGCTGTTCCACCCGTCTCCCTCACCTACAGCGAATCCCTCCCCAGCACTGATAACACTCCACCTAACAGGTGAGCGACTGCTGGCAGAAAGGAGATTGCCTGACCTTATTGTTTGCCTTCGCCTCCTCTTTGTTCTTCACAAATAAAGGGTTTTTTAATAAACTGAAAGGTCCTCCGCCGTGGCCCATAGAGAAAATGAAAGGGGGCAGTGAGGTATGGTACAATGTGGCGGGTGCAGCGGGGGGGGAAAAAAGCAACTCATCAGAAAATAACAAAGGTGCAAGTTAAAGATAAGGCGCCCGTCAGAGATTAATCCGAGCCCGCTTGATTGTTTTCTTTAATACCAAACCTGCTACAGCAAGCGATAAGTTTGCTGAGTAATTTGGTTTTCTAGGGGACAGGCAGAGAGTGGGTGGCTGGGTGCTCGAAATAATATTCAGGTGTGCTCCATAATTGATTTATTTTTTTCCACTTCACCCCTCAGTTCTCAAAGAAAAGGGGGGAGAGGTAAAAAAAAATGAGATGAAATTCAAAACTGCTTTGACTTGCTTTTGTGCTCGCTCTCTTCTCCCCCACTACCCTCTCCTTTTTTTCTGCCTCTCCTCTTCCCTTCTCTTCACGTCCTCCTTTGGATTAATAAACCGGCTTTGTTGAAGACAAAAAAGAGCCGAGAGAGTGTGCTTAAGGAAGCAGTTTTCTCTTCTCTCTGGCAGCGCCATTGTGACTATTTCTGAGGAAGAAAATCAGAGGGGAGAGAAGGATGAGTAGCATAGACAGACAGACAGTGCAGGTTATGTGTGTGTGCGTGTGTGTGTGCGTGTGTGTGCGTGTGTGTCTCAGTATGTGTGCCATGTTCTGATGAGTCTGGGTGAAATGAATGTAAAAAAAAATCCAAAACAATAGATTAAAATCTGTTAGTTTGGTAATGAAAAGAGCAAACACAGGTATATAGTGTATGCTAATTTGACTGTTGCAATAATAAAAAAAACATTTAAATATATTATGGGAAGAAAAACAGACTGGAAAAAACATCCAACTTATCTAAAAGTACTTTTTAATTTCCTACTGCAATTACCATGTTTTCCTGCCTCCATTCTGCTCCCTTAGAGACTGTTACAGTTTGTATTGCACACTTTATTGAAAGTGATTTGGAAGATGTGCTTTAAATTAGTCTTTTGAATTAAAAAGAAAAGCATCATGAACTCCAGACAACAGGCAAAAAGTCAAGCATATTGGAGGCTTGGGTTTGGAATGAGATGGTAATGATAATCTTAAGCAAAGCTACACTGATTTAGAATGGAATAGAAAAATCTTTTGACTCTCAATAGACATTTACCCTGAGAAATGTGGGCAAAACAACACAATTTCGCAATTGCTGTGTTTCCATTAATAAGAAACACAATTAAAATACCAAATAATACCAAATTGCGCATTTCCAGTCGTCAGTGAAAATGCAGCTAATCTGAAAATTTTCACAGCAAAGTGAGAGAGAAATGTAAGTGGACAAATATAATGAATAATAGTAACTGAACTGTCATTTTCTTGTCCAAATTTGCACATAATTTGGTTTTGAAAAAGAATTTGCCATGTTTTTTTCTCTATTTTTTGTCAATGACCAAATAAATTTCATCATCAGACAAAGAAAACAATATCAAATCTTATTTATAAGAGAAAAAGCTATCCAATCCAGACTGCCATGTATGAAAATGTAATTAATCCCCTTGGTAAAACATGAATCACTCGTGATTGATCTCTTTTGGAAAACAGAGTTCCGTTTCAGCAGACACACCCAAGCCTGATTACTGCCATACCTGAACAATCAAGAAACCACTTCAATAGAGCTTTTCTGATGATGTGAAGTAGGCTAAAATGTCTTAAAAAGAAACACCTATAACTGCACTAATGAAATCCAAGAACAAAGCCATTGACATCTTTCTGTCTCCAAGGTTACCAAACTATTTACAAGGTCTAAGTGAGAACAAAAATCCAGAAATGGAGAAAACGTCAAACATTCGGTGGTTAAAACTTCCTAAAGGAGTTTTAACCACCGAAATGAAGGACTGATCCCAAGGGTCGGAATAGATTATTTTTTATAGTACTGTATAATATAATATACATTATTTTATTTAAAACTGAACATCAGTTAAACCCAAGTTAAATTATAGGAGTTATATAAAACTTTATTTTATCACTATATTTTCTGTTGGTTATTGCAACAGTGACATAAGTGAATATAAAGTTATTTCAAAATTCATAAAAATTGCTGATAAACTGTCACTGCTATAAAATAGCAAAAGAAACACAACATATACAGTGTACCTGGATCAATGAGAACTGATCAGTATTATCACAAAATTATTTTTAATCAACAAGCAAATCTGGAATTTAAGTTTTAGAACATTGTTATATGATCACTTTTATTATAACTTGAAATATTTTTGAACAGTTTTGAAACTTTTCAAAACATTAGCGTTGACACAGCTATTTCTTAAGTTAGAATTCTACATTATTTTTTAAAAATAGATCGGCATATTTCCAATGGGCCAGATGACAACTGTAGTGCATTTAAACAGCCCATTTTCACTCTGAAATATGCACCAAGCAGACCGATGAAGAAGATGAAGTAAAATAGCTATTTTATTTTCTATCACTCCTTCCATTTTACCCGAATTCAGTCGCCTTGAATATCCCTCATCTCTCCCCTTTATTTCAGCCACTTGTGCGGAAGATGGCCTGTACTCTGGGGCTGTTTTCCAATTATGGCTCAACCTTTTCAGAGGAGGTCGTTATAATTAGAGAGAGGTCCACTTAGTGTTTCTGTGAAAAGAAGAAAAACGTTTCTTTTTATTATTGTTATTATTTTAGTCTCGAAAAGAAAAGGAAGACGAAAAAAGAAAATATGCTGCTGTTGTAATGATCTCGAGTGGGTTTATTATTCTGGTTGGATGGACAGGTTGCACACATTAATAGTTCTTACCTGGAGAAGAGGCTGGCCTTTTGCACATTAGGAGTGCCTGAATGGAAAAAGACATGTTGTAAATCCATACTGGACCTGAATGAGGCTGTGTTTATATCATCAAAGGTGGCATAATGAGGACAAGATGACTTCATCAAGAAAGAGAGAAAAAGAGGCTTTACAATACATTAAAAATAAAATGCATTCTTCAAGTTATTACAGAGAAGTTAACAAAACCACAGATCCTTGATTAAAATCTATTCCAAATAACTTCCAGAAGTTAGAGTAACCTGTGGAACCACCTGTGTGATGTGATCTCAATATGAATCCAGCTGTTCTGTGAAGACCTCTGAGGTTTGTTCAGAACATTAGTGAACAAACAGAACCATGAAGACCAATGAACATCTATCAAAGTGTGGTCAGATCCCACTATAGGTCCCCCTTACAGTTTAATACAAGCAATGTTGGCCATACACACAAGCAAGTTGAAGAAGGAGCTCTGGTCAAATGAGACCAAAACGTGATCTTTGTGGCCTAGATGCAAATGTTATGTGAAGGAAATTTGGGTGTTTTCCAGGTACATAGAATCGTTTTATAGCAAAATCAAGAAACTATGTTGCTTTCCGTTTTTATAAAAGTGCTGTATGAATCAAATATGAATTTGAAAAAATTTGACTTTGTAATTTATCACCTTGAAATTGGGTCTTTGTCTCTTTTAAAGCTCCTCTTCTTTCTGAAACTCCACCTTCAGAGTGTCACCACAACATGGCTCTTCTATTAACCCGTTAGCCACATTTGTACCAGCACTGGATGAGAAGTAGCTTATAAGATGAGCTCAGCAGATGAACAGTTCCATCAGGAGTTTTGTTTATTTGATAGTTAATTGACAGGAAAGTTGGCAATGAAAGAAGAGGAAAGATATGTGGTAAAGGTCACCAGGCCGGGAATCGAGCCTGCGATGGCCGCGTCAAGGACTAAGGCCTCTATGTGTGGGCTGTGCTTTACCTCTGGTGTTGGATAATTGCTGCTGACTAGATTGAAGGAGTTGAGTGGAAGAGGTGCTCTGTGAGGTGGAAGCTTGGACGCTTAGAGTGTTTTTGATAATTGGAAAAACTTTATAACGTAATTTAAAGCTCAAAAACTTTGATTTTTCATAATATTGCCAGTTTAACACTAAGACAATCCTAACCCTGAGCATGTTACCACCACATGCAGGAAAAGGTACGTTGGACAGAGTTGATGGCTAGAAGAATGGAGCTACAGACGGGGAAACTAAGAAAAACAGGTCTACAATGGATCCTTTTCAGTCATGTTCAATAAATTAGGAAATAAGTTAAAATGAGGTATGTTGGATTAAAAGTACCTTTTGAAAATAAAAATCTTTGATTAACATACTTTACACTAAGCCCACTTTTCTGTCTTAAAAATGTTTGTTTTTCTGTTTTCTTGGGGTACTTCTGGTTTTGTTTTGGAATTTTTCTACCAGAAAAGTTCTTCATAACACTGTGTTCCTTCTCCCTGCATGCTACAAGCAGAAGGCTGGGGACTGGCAAGCCAAAATGGTTGATACCATCTAATTGCTTTGAGGGGGAAATCAATATGAAGCAGACCCCTCCCCTCTGTGCTTGGTCCATCAGTCTTGCTCTGCAATTACCCCATTGATTGGCCATTGCTAATTGCAGATCTCATTACTGGAGGTTTCAGCCATTTGCAATATCAAAGCTTCAGAATTCAGAGGTAAACCTGGATTTGTGTCTTGCTGAACTTGGCAGGATAAATACAGCTTTAATGACATTGAGCAAGTATTGTTTATTCAGGTGTTTATAATGAGCTTTTTAAAAAAAAAAAAAAATATGGATAGATGCTTACCTTAGACCAGGCCAGATTCACGGTAATAGTTTTAGTTGGTTGCATAGATGAATAGTTGACAACTAAATAGAATCCTTGATAGATAGATAGATAGATAGATAGATAGATAGATAGATAGATAGATAGATAGATAGATAGATAGATAGATAGATAG
>CAEGAF010115407.1:0-50857 GCA_903067075.1 Micropoecilia bifurca
CGCATTAACTCTTTGTAGACAACGCATTTGAAATTGTTTGATGCAAAGTGTAACCGGAAAAATTATACTAATAAAATAATACAATTAGAGATATCTTGATCTTATCTGACCAGAACACCATATTCTTCTGTTTTCATTGTGTCATTGTCCTTTAAACGTTGCGACAGACCTATCCTTGACGTGAAAGTTTCATGTTCACTTGTTTTTAAAATCACTGAAGTTTTTTCATGAACCTGTTAAGCCTTCACAAAACAGCTGAATATATGTTGCGATTCAATTCTATTTGAATTAAGAAATGGTTGCCTGTTTTCCTTTTAGGACTATGCATGCCCTAGTATAAAGTTTAAAGAAAAAAATTAAAATAAATGAATCAATCAACAACAGCTCGTTCAGACGCGTCATCTTGATTCTGGCTTAACATTTACAGAACTTTCCTGAGCGCCGCTCCGCCTCTGTCTGTGTTTTCAGTTCCCAGAATGGGGCTGCAAAGTTCTCCGACTGCTTTCTCCAGAGGCGGATCAAGGTCAGGCCAGGAGCTTCGGAAAGCAGTGGGATGTGCTCGTGTGTGTGTGTGTGTGTGTGTGTGTGTGTGTGTGTGTGTGTGTGTGTGTGTGTGTGTGTGTGTGTGTGTGTGTGTAAGTATGTGTGTTGGGGTAGACGGTGAGAGAGGGATGCCTTAGGACCCTGACGGCTCCGGTTGCCTGAGCCATGACCGCCGGGGTGGAGGCCTAGCCGCAGATCGATTGTCGCGGAGCTGGGTCCCTGCAGTAGAGGGGCGATTGGATGCAGCTCGCTGGGACTGAATGACATAAGCCCAGTCGTCTAAGTGTCCCATTAGCAAGACAACCATCCATGTCCTGGTACCCATCCCCCCCACCCCCCTACCTTTCTTCCCTCATTCCCCTCCACCACCACCCATCGTTGAAACGGGCATCATATGGAAACAGCTCAGGTGTTGCTCTGAATTGCTCGATGATGACTGCAACTAAAAGGGCAGCAACTGACACTGGATGAGACACGGGGTGTTCTCATCCACACACACACACACACACACACACACACACCCTGCATGTTACCACAACAATTCTATCTTTACGGCTCGGACACCATAGTGTGTATTCATATGTGCGTGTGTGCATGCGTTTACGGGCCAAACAAAGTGGAGGACACCGGGGCCACGTGTGCGGCTCCCTCTACGTTTAGACGGCGCGCCACGGCCGGATTGTTGCGGACAGTGTCTAAACACATAAGAAATGATGACAAAACAACGAGGCCACACACAGAGGCTCTGGTGCGACACGCCGGCTGCCCCGCTGGGTGCAAACACAGACATCAGGCCGAGCTCAGACCAGACAGACTGTGGGGAAGGAACGGCCTCCTTTTCTTACTTTCTGATGATTTAAGCGTGTTTCCAACCTCATGGCTGAAATGTCCTGCCCATACAACCCACCAAACCTTTTTGATTTTAAAGTTGTCAAAAAGCCAGAGAAGAGTGTGGTCAGTAACAATAAAACTCACTTTCGTTTAAGGTTTTGTTGGCTCTAGTGGCTTTTATTTGAAAGTAGTTTGGCAGGAAAGAGGGTTATGAGAGAGGGTGAAGACATGCGGCAAATGTCGCCAGGCCGGGAATCGAACCTGCAACCACCAGCATGGGGACTAAGGCATCAATGTATGGGCTGTGCTTTGCCTCTGTGCCACCACAGCACACCAATAAAGCTTACTTTTAATGAAAATTCAAGCACTTGAGGTCACATTTCCAGTCGATCTGATCTAAGAAGACAAAAAGGTGCCTTTAACTTATCATGTTCTGTTAAACTATTACAAAAACCAGCGTGGAAAAATTTATGGAAGTTTTGGGGAAATATAATATATGACTGAACAGACTTTAAGTAAACTTGAAGCAATAAATATTGGCATTGGCAGTTTTTTGGGGTGGACCTGCTCGGTGGGGTCTGGAACCCTTTGATAACTGATCGCCATTCTAGTTTTCCGTTGCACTACATGATGCTACATAAAAATCTATACGTTTTCATGATGCTGTCCAGGATTCTACAACAAATTAAGCAGTCACTTAGTGTGGCACTTCTTTCCAACGTGTTCGTTGCATACAGTCGACATTAGTATATCTGCTTTTCCAATGTCGTCCGTGATGCAGGAGTGTTGATGAAACCCTGTTGAAAATATTTCTCTCCTTCCACCTTCTATCACAGATTTGATCCGAATGTCACTGACTTCACAAGTTGGATATAGAAGAAGACTTTTATTCAGACCATTCCCTGTTAAGACTGCAGTCTAGTTTACTGATTTTTTTTTTGTTTCGTTTTTGGGGTTTGTGTAAATTAGAAATAAGTGTTGTTGATAGAATTATTGACCGGAGGAGAGGAGGATGTTTAGTTTTCACAGACTGTGCTGTAAATCAAAGTTTCAGAGCAGCAGTTAATATACCTATTTGGGTCATTTTAAGGGATACCTTCCTATTAGGGAAAAACAAAAAAGGTTACAGTTAAAATGATGAACTCATGAAACTAAAGGTTAATAGAATTTATTTTATACACAAATAGAGAGGTGGAGAATGAAAATGCTTTCTTGGAAAGTTTTGTATGTGGCCAGCAGAGCCGGCCAAAAACGAAGTTGTTCAATCCCTGGTGCACTTTACTGTACGCTTATTGTACTAAATGCCCTAAGTCTTTTACACATCAATGTCAGTATAAACGGTCCCAAGCAGTCAAAATGAAAGAGAACCACATGGCTGGACCGAAATGTGGAATGTTTGCGAGAAGAAAATGAAAATAAATAAGAGTCTGAATCTGAATTATGTAAATAATAAATATGCCACAGAGCATGAACTCTAAACCTTCAAGCAACTACAAACACCAAAATAGCCCCGCGGAGCTCTGATCTTGAGAGCAGATGTTCAGGAAGTTATTCTTTTAATCGCTGGAGGTTCAGAGATGACTATGGAGACAAATATTGTTTTTCAACACAGTGAGCCTAACAATATGTGCATACAGTGTGAAAGAAAGAACAAATTCTGGTCCAGCTAGAGTAAAAAAAATGCATCCCTCAGTTGGTGGGAACCATTGACTTTAGACAAACAAAAACGGACACGGAAAATCACAGAGTCACACCTACCTGGTAACATTGGATGGTTTATTCTGAACTTAAAAATTCCACATCTCTGATTTATAGAGCTGTTTTAGTGAAATACACAGGAATATGTTTGTGAATTTTTAACAATACACGTTTCCTTCTGACACTACATTTTCTCAACTTTAAGCTAAACCACCTCCTATTAGTGGAGTTCAGGAAGAATCTAAAATGTTAGGTAGGGGAAAAAAAAGACAAAGAAAAGACATGACTTTAGTGATAAGCAAGAACAACATAGTTCTGCTCAAATATTAAAGATTAAACACATTTGTGAACAAATCATTAGCAGTATGACACCAACTACCCAAACCCTCCACATTGAACCCCACTTACTAAAAATCCAGGTTATCTCTTCAAACAAAAATACATGTTGCACTATATGTAGCTGATAGTCATAATAACCAGCTACTTTCAAGTTAAAGATTCTACTCAGAGAAAGACCATTCAATTTCAAGAAGTGCTCACTGAATGTAGAAACAGCAATTTATTCATATTTTAACAGTTTGTTAAAGGGTTTTATCAGTACACTCTGCCACAACTGGCCCCTTAAAGACAGCCTGGATCTTGACATGGCCCAAATTGCTGGTTATTTGGACACCCTGCTTTAGCAGACCTTCTAAGACTGTGTACAAACCAATAATATTCATTATAGTCTGCATTTTGTAGTTACAAACACATTTTGGATGGCTAAGTATGAAGTTACGTAGCATATTCCTGCCTATTTAAAAATTTTAAGGATTTTTTTTCCCTTAAAAATCTTTAAAAATATATCAAAATTATAACGGGAGGCCAAACTGTAAGCATGTATCTATTGTCATGTATAATGTCAAACGGAGAAATAAAACTCATAATTTCACTTTACTGAGTAAAACTACAACTCTTCTTCTAATCTCAAGCTTAGTAAAGTGAGAAGTCTCACTTTATTAACAAAATGTATGATTTATTTTAGGGTCCAGTAAACATCTACGGAATTAGATGCGAGAACAACAAAGCAATCCCCCCTGGAGCTTTGTTTTTATTCTAATATATGTGAAAACATTTCAACCAGATAATGTATCTTCTTGTTAAATTTCTTTTAAAACAATCTACAGAAAACAATTTCCAAAAACAAAAATTCGGATTAATGTCGCGTTCCTCGACATGAAGGATATAGGGAAAAAAAATAAGGCAGCAATAAGATAAGAGACAAAGGATCCCGTGGCCTTGATCGTCTTCCCACACCGCCGGCCTAATGCATTCTCCCTCTCACTCACTGTAATTGCAATGCAATGATGTCAGCATGACAGGTGAGACTGAACGCGAGACAGCGTTGAATAAGCGGCCGCCGAAGTATCAAGAGCACAAAAACGTATCTGAGACACTCTATGGGGTGTCAATTTAATCATGCTTAAACCAAGTATCACCTTCCTCCCATGATTCCACCATTGACAAAGAATCCTGCATACAGGTTTGCGCCGGGCGGCTCTCCGGACTCCGGACTCGATAAGGTTTCTGTGAGTGACACACATAAACAGGCAACACTTCCCCGGCAACAGCGGACAGGCGGTACTATGCGTCCGAGCTTTGAGCGTGCCCAAAAGATGGCATCAAATATATTGAAATCGTGTGTGTGTGTGTGTGTGTGGGTGTGTGTGTCTGTGGGGTGGTGGGGGGGAATCTGTAAATGCAACATTACCAGCCAGGAAAGCATTTCATTTCCTGCTAGACGTTTTCTAAGTAATCTTGCCAATGCTTTGTGCTCTGACTACAGTAAAGTCAAACTGAGTGACAGATCTGCTCCCCCCACCCCTTCCCTTCCTCTCCCTTCCCTTCAATACCCATCACAGGCCCCCAGCCCCCACAGTCCTGCAAGCAGACAAGAAATAATTCATACGGCTTCCCACACAGGAGTGGGTGTCCTGTATCGGCCTGTCCGCTCCACTGCCTGTCTGTTATCACCTGCAATTGAAGTAATCCACGAGACTATTATATTGCGGCTTATTGTACAGGAGAATATAGCGACTCCCCCACCTCCACCCCTCACAGCTGAATCATACCTGAGGAAAGTTGACACCTGTCTGACTCACACACTCTCAGCACGCAGTGGAAATGGGGCTTTTGTGTGTGTGTGTGTGTGTGAGTGTGTGTGTATTTCTCAGCCGTACGCAGCTCTGTGTATGCGTCGCCAAGCAGCCCGTCAGAGCAATTTGAAATCCGTCAAAACATTTCAGGGAAATTTATGTTGGAAAGTCAGTGAAGACCAAAGACTTTTCTTTTTTTAATTTTTTTTATTACATAATGATGTTTATGACCTAATTTTGTAATTTTATTTTGAAGTTGTTGAGTTTACACAATTACAACAAAGTTAGACTCGAGTTAGAAATATGTGTAACGTTTCATCTATGGAAAGCCTTAAAAGTGTGTGAAAGAAAAAAGTTGAGTTCAAGGCGGCAGAGGAATCATCTGAAAGTTGTAAAAGCAACAGCATTACCTTTGGAATCAATACAAAACACAATGGCTACGCAAAACAAAAATTGTGATATTAAAGTATCGAAGACCTAGCAAACTAGCACCTCATGAAGAAATTGAAAAGTACTCATTCTGCCTGTCAGTCACAACAAAATACCTACTCTGACAAAAACCATAATTTCAAATTGTAATATTCTGATAGTATCCACATAAATGTTGCATTTTATGCTCCAGTTTTGACCAGGACCAGGAGCTGTAGCGGTTGTGCAAGCCTCACTTTTCTCCATATAAATGTCAAGGCTGCTGAAAAGAAAAAAAAATTACCTGCTAAACTCTATGCTCACAAACAACTGATCCAGTTTCCTCAGTGGTCCTTGTTTATTCCCTATAATCAACAACCAGAGCACTTTTCGGGAGCACATGCACATTTCCTGCATGGAAAATCATTGTGGAAATCCAAGAGGTTTTGAAAAAAAAATCGAATTCTAACTTAAAATGTTTAAGTGAGACTCAGTTAGACATGTGGAAGCCATCTTTCTTTGCTATTGGCCTCAGTTCACAAGACGGTAATACCCTAAAACACTTCAAATTGCTCTAACTAAAGGCAGTTTGAGCTATTTTTTGATTCAACCCGGTAACATTTATTTGACCAATTGACAACGCTGACAGACTTTGTGAGCAGCATAACTCACCTAGCTAATCCTGAGTAGCACACAGCACGTTCTAAAACATTCACTTCACCACACATGCACTATGCAGGAGCATCATCAGCAACACAGAAAAATGTGCTTTCTAAAGACCAAATTAAGAAAACTATTTTTAGACAAGCCACCACATGTGGAAAGATAAACAGTGTGACATCATCGACAAAATTAGCCGATTTAAAACTGCTTGTTAGCGCGAGCGTTGTGTGTTTATGGCGTCCTGCTCTGGAGATAGTTATTTCTCCTCTTAGACAAACCAAGCCAGATTGACAAGAGTAAAAGTTATGTAACAAAACCTGAAATATAAGAGTCTCTCTTTATTAAGATGATTAATCTAACCAGTATTATTATTGTTTTGTTTATAGCTTCATATTCACTGATTAATCGGGAAACGGATAAATTAAAAAGGCTCTGGTCACTGTTTCCCTTTGTCTAACTTGAGATGGCGGCTACTTTGTAACATGGGATTCTCACATTAATCTCACTGGACTTCACCTGCTGGTTAGGGCAACCTGATCCTGCTGCAAAGGTTTTACATTCCTAACTTTACCTCGAACAAGTGATAACGCACTGTCCACTCACTTGTCATATTTTTAATTCTGTTTTTTTTGTTGTTGCGTTTTTAGCTACATTTATATTTTATCACAAAACAATTAAGTTTGAAGCAGCCGTCACGCAAAAGAATTCATGTTTTTTTTCTTTCTTTCTTTTTATTCTGAGTACATCACTGTGCCGTGCTTCGGTTTCAAATAATTACAGTGCACAGTTGGCTTGACTCGAACTATTTTCATCGTATGTTCAGCTTCAAGAAAACAAAGAGCTTAAATGTGTCTCCGAGACAAAAGAAAAAAAAAAGGAAAAGGAAAAGAAAAAAAAAGTCAACAACCTGACACTCGCAGCAATAAAACAGCATTTGAGGGACTTAATAATTCAACACACTAAGATGCAAACTCACACAAATACCCATGCTCCCACAGCTTCTCGGGTTGCCATGGGGGCCAGAGAATGCATTGTACGGGGAATTGTCAACATTCCCATGATGAGCCTGCAGACCCTGTGGTCCGGGGAGGTGTCGAGATGAGGCGGGGGGGTCGAGGGGTGGTGGAGAGCCAAATTGATTGTAAACGCTGAATTATTCAACCGAGCCCTCCGCCATTTGAGTGAGTTTCTTCGGTTACGTTCAGAAGAGCTTTCATAGCAAAACAGGAGAAGATTATCTTGCACAGCTGGCCCTCGCCGAGGCCCCTGAACGCCTCTCATTAACGAGACAAAGCATCTACAGCCCGGACACACAGATACCGACACACTGACACAAATTTACAGACGCGTGCGCGAGTCGCACCGCCAGGAGAAAACGGTGACACAGACAGACACACGTGCCCAAAGTGCTCCTGACACCGATATGTCGTCGCTGAACGCGCCGCCACGTTGGCCGCGCTCCAAAGCACTCAGACCCCAGCGCTCAGGATTACCAGACCTGGACAAACTAAACGAGCCTCAATATACGAAATATCACCATTGCAACAAAAAGGAGACATATCTAAACACTAATCCCTTATTATGTTTAAAATGTTGCTTTAATATGTTCCTCTAATTCTTGTGTGACTGAGAAATGTTTCGCTCACTTGAGCGTCAAAGTGATATTTTAAAAACAAAAACAAATTAAAAAAGCATCTTGGCTAAATAAGCAGCTGATATATGCTGGGACTTCTTCTGTGGTTGCTTTTGTGCACAATTATTGGATGGAGTCATCACTGTTGCTTCTATCCTGTAAAAGGAGCAAATGGGGGATTTAAAAAAAAGTATATTTGATTACTATATCTTCTTACTCATGTGACTGAATTTTTCCCACTATCCTTCAGACTTATAAAAACTTTACTTACTCTTTATTAAATATTTTGTCACATTTCACCATATTGTAAAACACAATTTTCTAAACATGTACTATGTAAAATTATTTATAATGAAACCAAAAAAAATATACTAAAATGTATTTCTTTTTAGATTTTAGAACAGGATGAATCTTCTATTACACACTCAAAAAAGGTGTAACGAGGTGATTTTTTTTCTGTAAATAATTCACCTCATTATTAGCCTACTGTAGACATTGAAAGCAGAATTTGCATGGGAACATAAAGAAAAGCTCCTAAAATGTCTTTCTTTTGTATTTCTTATTTCTGTTTTGGCTTTGTAAGAGCCACAGTAGGGGTGGGGGAGTGGGGGGGGGGGGGGGCACAGAGCCACAAGTTGGAGACCCTGTTCAAGGGGAGTCTTTGTGCCAGTAACTTACAGAAGATGCTTTGTGTTTAGCCGCTTCCATCTTTCCACTAAACCTGACCAACTTCGCTGACCCTGTTGCAGAAATGTGTCGGTGTTTCTTTCAACAATGACTTTCTTCTCGCAACACTGTCGTGTGTCCCGTCAACGCCGCCACCTGAGCTGTGGATCTCTGTGTCTCCTCCAGAGATACCCTGGGCTTCTTGCTGATTGATTGTGTTTGTGTTCACAATTGTGTTAGGAAGAGTGTTTTCTAACTCCGACCCATCAGTTTCTTTTTGTTGTTTTTGTTTTGGGGTCTTTATTTTGCCGTTCCAATACGAAATCTTTGATACCTTCACAGATCCGCTGTACTTTGTAATTTTTTTACTGCTTTATGACCAGGACTCATTTGACAAAGACATGGAGTCTTGACAAAGTTCAGTCTGGAAGACTCTAGTCACCCCTGCCTCATCAATCAGCCCCTCCCTCTCTGCAACCTGGACCTATCAGCGCCGGTCCAAGCTTTGCTCGAGCCAATCATCGTTTGGGCTCCAAAGGACCTTCATCCATGGCCTCCTCTGCTCACCTGCTGCGATCAACCCACCTCCACCCCATCTCCACCTTCTGCTCCAGGCTCTCAGGCCTCATCTTCCTCTGACCGCCGCCACCAGTTCAGGCTCCTGGGGGTCTACATTCCTACGCTGCATCAGGAATGTTCATCGAGCTTATCGAAGTCCAGCTCGACGTCCCCTGGACGGGGCCTGGACGGGGCCTGGACGGGGCCTGGACGCCAAAGGATGAACATAAACAATTTTAATCACTTTCTTTCTCTGTTTGAGTCGCTCCAGATTGAAATATTTTTTTTATCTCAATTAAAATTTCCTGCTTATAATAAAGGATAAACTCAAAATAAATTAAACTTTGAACTTCCTTGTTGCTGAAATGTGTTATACAAATAAACCCAATTGACTGAAACTTGAATTTTATTTCAAAGTGAGAATAAAAAAATATGTGGCGCACTTTTCGGATTCTTGCGTAAAACATTTTACAAGTGACTTTTCTATCCCACATGAAAAACCCAACAGCAGGCTACATAAAAAATAGGCGACTTTGTCATGACAATTAGGTGAATTAAATCAGTCTCATCCAGAGCCTGTTTCATGCAGAGAGAACCAGAGAGGATAAAAAATAGATATAAAAAGTTCCGCACTGTTTTATTAAGCGTCAACACGATTCAGTCTGACTCCAGTTACAGAAAATCCTAGTGACCTCACAGCTCTTGGACATGGGCAGGACATTCAGTATGGCCGTAAAGTATTCAGCTTGAAACAAAATGAGCGGGACGCAGGGATGCCAGAGATATGACTGCAGCGCCGCAGGAAACCTTAGCTCGGCGTTGTGGGCCCTTTGGCCCCAGCTATCATTTAATGGCTCGCTGAAATTTTAATTCTCTGATCACATTAAGTGCTTTTGGAAGACAACAAACTCTGCTACACACATCTTGGTGGTGTCAAAGAGGGACACGGAGGGACAGTGCTGGTGTCTTCTGAGGGCTCTGGTTGCACCTTTCAAAGGATGATGTGTGTGTGTGACAGCTTTTTTTTTTTTTTTGCTTTCGCCACTGAGGTTTTCAACGAGGACGTCCACCTGGTGAAATTATTTCACATGATATTTAAAAGGTTTGGCTAAAGCACTCAATATATTTCTCAAAGGTTCTTGATAATCATGGGTTTACTTTGAGAATAGTTTAACTAAAATAATTGTTTAAATCTAGACTTTTAATTAGAGCTGTGGCTTACAAAAGTGGATTTTGTTTTCCTGTATGCTGGTGTATAATTGTTTTCCTGTTGTACCATTGACATATTTTTGACATATGGAATATTTACATAGCAAGCCAAACCAAAATATAAAAATATTTCAGTTCTTTTTGTTGTTACTCCATTTCATTTCCTCTGCTTAAGAAATAAAATACATTTTAAACAGCTACAGGCATTGTGGGGAAGAACTACTCACTGATTTCACAGAGTTCTTCTGTTTTTCCTCATTTGCCACGCTTTAATGTTTCAGATCATCAAATTCATTTTCATATTAGTCAAAGATAAGTTAAAAAAAAGTAAACCAAAAAGCACTTATTATCTAAACTATTTGGGCCTCATTTCATTTTATTTACTTTATTTCACCTAGCTATAACTAGATTTGATTACTGATCATATCTCTAGTATAAAGTAATCACTAACATAGAACTTGTATGGCGTTGCAAAGAAAAAAAGAAAAGACTAAAAAATCTTCTAAATCTGTCTGACAATAAAAGACATTATTTTTAGGAAGGTGGAAAAATACCAGGATGTCTGAAATGACAGTCAAACATGACGATGTCATCAGTTCATGACCTTAAGCTCAGCAGAGCTTGTATCACTATACAAAGCCCAACAGCAAGTCTTGATCTAAATGAATTAAAAAGCGTGAAGATTTAGAGTGTCCTACTCAAAGTCTCAACTTAAGTGCAATTGAAATCTAATTGTCTAACCTTAAATATGTGATGTGCAAATCGGTTCTGGAAAAAAAGCCCAAATGGGACGTTGATCCACATTGATAAAAAAAATACAGCTTCTTATCAGTGAAAGCAGCTTCTTAAATCCCAGATTTCTAATTTTGAGCAATTTTTTAAACATTATTTCCCCTCAACTCTCTAATAAAGACCAAATATGATCACAGATAATCTCAAGAAAAATAGACAAGTTTCAGAGACACGAACAAAAAGAAAACATGCCACATGAAAAAAATAAAAAATAAAAAATCCAAGACAAGATTTCAGAAACAATACGCTAAGTGCCGTTATTAGCTTATGGTATTTGTGTTGATCCAGTTCCAGCCCCTTCAGAAACTGATTAAACTGCACATCTTGAACAAGAAATCAAACATTGATTCCTATGGAAGCACTAATTTGCAGAACACTGGATTACTGGTCGAGGTCATCCAAATACACAACCCTGTCAACATCCTTCTGACCTCATCAGTAATTACAGGTCAAGCATTATGGAAATGAATTTGTGTGTGTTTGACAGGGTCAATTTTCTGTCGATATGTTTGATGTTTGATCACTCAAGGTCCTTCTGCTGTGTGCCAGGAGGGAGGCAGGTTCACTGTTGGCTTAAAAAATAAAGAAAAGGAGCAGAAAGTTTTTTTAAATTTTACTAACAGCAAATAATATTCTCAAACAGCGGCCAGATCAAACATGAGAAGGGCAGAGGCCTTGTTGCCCTCTGGCAGGCTGATGAAAGCGAAGCCCATCAAGGTCTTGAATTCTGAGTACAAACTGAAAAGCAAACTTTTTATTTTTTTTCCCCCTCGGCCTAATTGATACTAGTCGTATCCTGCTTCAACCCTCTGGGAAGCCAGAGGTGATGTTTTCATAAGACAGTCGTGTAAATAAAGTGCTGCACAGGGGGAGCACCCCCGCCAGCAGAGCATCATGGGAAGACGCTGCAGCGCAGGGCCCACACAAGTAGCTGATCACGGCTCAACGTGGACATCAGGCTTGTGTTAGCCGTCCGCTTTGACCTTCTGATTACAATTTGAATATACAGCGCCTTGCCAAAAGTGTTCCAACGTTTTCACAGTTTGTGATATTACAACCACGAACCTCAATGCCTTTCACTGTGATTTAATGCGATTTAATTACATTACATAGTTACGAGATTAGGGATACCGATATAAATAACTGCAGTATTCATGTTTATTAAAGGGGCAGTATCATGTAGAATCGGCTTTTTGTCTTTTTTTTAATCTTTACCTTATGTTATAATGTTATCCCCTTATCAAAAACATACCTGGAGTGTTGCCTGGATTCTTTCGTGCATGTTTAGGAAATCCTTTAAATCTCCATGGCAACCATTCAACTGTGCAAAGTGCCTGTTTGGACCTAGCCCCGCCTTTGAGGCACAACTCCTCCTCAGAGCTGCAGCTTCCAGGCTACAAAGCTTCTGCCTCACAGAGCGACTCTCCCACTGAGCCCCTTCAGACTAGTTAGCAGCAATTAGCAAACATCTGGTGGAACTGCACATCTACTGAGCTCATTATACTTTCACTGCGCTGCTGCTACAAGGTACAATTGTTTGCTGCTATAGTACAATTGTTGTGATTATTTTCAGTAGATGGAGTTTCAGACAGAGCAGAAGGTTTTAAAGAAACAGTGGCCCAATTTCAAGGTGTTAAGCGAGGAAGTAAACGTTCTTAATGCCATATTTGATATTTATAACATTCTCATATCAACAGATGGTAACATTGTTTTTGACTATACTATAAAATTGCATTATGTCCCTGACAAACACAAAGTACTGCCCCTTTAAGAACACTTGCTTATGGTGTTGCTTATATTAAATTCCTGCTCTACCATCACCATTCATTCTCACACATTAGGATAACAGAGCACTGATCAAATGTGACCAGAAGTGACCAAATGGAATGAGTAGGAATGAGGAAGATGAACACGACAAACACCCAGAACAACCAAACTCCTTTATGAAACATTTTTCCGATCTACATTTGAGGCTTTATTGAAATAACTTTTTTTCTTAATATTGTTACCCAGATATTTAATTTACCATGCATTTTCGTTTGAGTAAAACTGATTCAGAGTATATTTTTTTTATTTGAAAAGTTAAACAAAAAGAAAAGATACAAACAATTTGCCAATATACTTGAACAAAGTAGAGCTATGAGCTAAATACAAACAATGAATTGTATCTTCTAATCGCCATCATTTTAATTTAGTTTAGTAGCATGACAGTAATTGCCAATTAAAGCAAAATGAAACTACAGTTAAGGCTGATGGAATTGCAATTAAGCTGGCAGGAACTTGTTCATAACGTCGCCTTATTACAGTTTATCTGAAAACACAATGGAAAACTTTTTTTTTTTTTTTTTTAAGCTGCAAAACAATTTCCAGAGTGCAAACAAATATACCGGCCGAGGAATACAGATCTCATTGGACATGATTCTTTTGGTCGTTCTTTTAAAAGGTGACAGAAATCTGAAGCTTAAGCTTGCAGTGCTTTTGACCTCTCTGTGGTATTATCTGATTACACTGCTGGCAGTCGAACAATACTACACCACAGAGGAGCAAGGACAGGAGCTAGACTTACTGTACACGCATTCACTGAGCTCAGTGGCTGAATGCCTCAAGAGCTCAGAGAAATGCAGCCTGAGCAGTAAAACACATAAAACTACCAAGAAATAAAAAATGTCTGTCTTGTGTGGAAGTCGAGAGCATGTTCAAGCCGTACAGCTGCGATCTTGATCGGAGTTGAAGAAAACAACAACAAAAATAGTCCAAGTAAACCGAGATACTGCAGCTGGTTTGAGATGATGTTTGACGTCCGTTGTAGGGCCTCAGATGAACAAAAATATTTATTTTTACCCAAAAAAATGTAAATAAAAACTAGAATAGACTTTTTTTTTAACAAAAAAGAAAAATAAATCCTACACTTTTTGGAGTAATTCTTCGTGTTCTGATCACATTTTTGAGCTATTTGTTTCTTGGATGGACTGATGTTGAACGTGTGCATCTGAATTTAATTTTGGTTCTCTATAATCCACACATGTTGTAAGTTATACATCTAGCATGAACTATGTATTCGTATGTCACAAAAAATATTTGCTATCAACAAGTCCTGACTTTGACACTCCATTCAGACTAATTGATGTACTAGTCCAGACCTAGACTTTAAGCTTAGTCTATAAAGTTTCCATAGGAGAACCACAGCAGAAACTTGTTAGTTCTTCAAAACCAATTTCAATGTTGATTTGGGATCATCGTCTGGTTGGAACACCCAAATGTCTCTAGTTTGACCTAAAATGTCACCTCTAATGAAAGGAATTTGGTTAAAAAGTTTAGGAACCACTCAGACACCAACATGACCCAAAACTTGTCATAAACTGGAAGATTCTCGATCACCAGTGTCCACAGTGAACTAAGGATAGCTACTTCAACCACTGAGATGATGCTATAAAATAAAATAAGGGGACCTTGTTCTAAATCAGCACCTTTAAAAGTCAACAGGGAATTATAGTTTCACACACAGACAAGCAAAATGCCTCATGCTGAAAGGTATATGTCCAGAATGTCTAACGAGAGAAAAAATGCTTGGCGGAGTACAGTTGCTACGTGAGGTAGCATCATGCTAAGTTTTTTTTCTGTCTCTGGCACAAACTGAAAGAAAGAGGACAACCTGCTAATTATTCAATAATTACTCACTAAATTGCTGATACTTAGAGAGACAATGTTTTTTTTCCCCAACCGGACAAAGATTTCTAAATCATATCAAAGCCAGATTTGGAAAGAGTGAAAAGGTAGTAAAGGAGTCTGCAAAGGGAAAATCCAGACTCAATTGATAACTGCCAATTCTGCACAGAAGAGCTTTAAATGTCCAACCTGAATTGTGCCAGAAGCATTTTGATGGCTACTAAGATACTGGTTGAGGTGCGACATGCTAAAGGGACTTTTAGCCAAATATTAATTGAAGTTGTGTGTTTATTTTCTATTCAGTTTTTCTGATGATGATCAACCTCAGCATCATATCTCACTATCACAAAGACAGAGCGTGGGTTTTGTTTCATGCATCTTGAGAATCCACTAATTGGCAAAGAGTTGGCAGCTGAATAGCGCCAGAGAGTTTGACCACAATGACATGTTTGATTGGTCAGAGCGCGGCTGGGTACACGGGGGTGGAGGGCGGTGGGGGCTCAGGGGGGGGAGGGGAGGGTGGCCCTCTCTTGTGGCAGCGGAGAACAAACATAAATCTTCTTCAACAATCTATTTTCCATCATACTTATTCACAGGGGACATCTCAAAGTGGTCTTTACCCTTTCTGTCAATGGCTGCCCTCATCCATCAATTTCATAGAGAATTATACCCAGGATCGATGTAGTTCACGACCGCTGAGCATTTGTCGAGGGGCGGTGGAGGTGGGTGGGGGGAGGGGGGCTACCGGGTGCATGCATCACCGCTTGTTCTCAGCACTCCGATGGATACTTCTCCTCGGCCTTCCGGCTCGCGCTCGGATAATTCACACCACGTCGCAGAAAACAAAAACAGTGTTTGTCCTGGTCCTTAAAGGTCTGCCTTCTCCCCCTACAATTAAGAACTTAGGAGTGACCAAGTAAACACAGAAGGATTCACTAGTAAATGGAAAGCCATCAGGAAAATGAATAACAGCCTTCCTGCGAAAATGTTTGCCTTTTGCTTTCGAGGAATTTATTATGCAGCTTTATATTTAATTAGATTGGGGTAAAAAAACAACAAAAAACACTTGGGTGGTCATTATTCCACCACGCTGAAATTAAAACTGTGTGAAATGGATGCACACTCACTACAGCTCACACTCCGGCAGGCGGAGGACACAACAAACAAGGCTTTTAGATTGCCAAATGATATATTTGCTGTTAGCACTAAGCAAAGGGTGTATAAAAAAGAAAGAAAGAAAAAAAGAAGCACGATTAAGCTTGTAGCGTAGCTGCAAAGCTCCAAGTTTGGACGCGTCGTTCACTTTGCTTAAAAGCAGTTATTGAAAAATGGAAATGAAATTTCAAAAGAAAGACATAATTGGTGGCCGTCGTGGCTCTTCTCGGCAAAAGTTATCACGCTCCCTCCGCAAATTTAGTCTGGATGCATAATGAGGCTATGAGGAGCTGCAGCACAATGCGTAATTGCTCCTTCTGAAACATTGATGAATTAGATTAGAGTGTGGGTGGGATCAAATTCATAAATCAAATTACAGTACCTTTCCTTCTGCATGCTCAGACGGCCAAGGATGCTTTAGAAGACGCGCTCAAATTGAAAGGGTTGAACTAAAGTAAATGAAGTAAGCAAGATTATGTGTGTCTTCTCACTCCAGCATAGCCTTCAATGAATTTTTTACAACGGCGACCATTAGGCACTAATAAATACCAGTTAAGCCTCAGCATAGCTGAATTATTAAATCTGTCAGTCAATATCCCATTACAGCCATCTTATGAATAGTTGATTTAAATGACAAGGCTTGTCATGCAGCAGGACCCTCTATGGCAGCTTTTGGGCATAATGAATAGTACACTGGGAAAGTATTCACACATCTGTTTTCACATTTTTGTCACATTACAGCTACAAGCTTGAATGTATTTCTTTAAGATTTTATGTAAAGTGAAACGCAATGATGAACTGATGAATGGTTCTAAAATTTCTTAGCACATCTGTCTGTCTGTCTGTCTGTCTGTCGTTTAAGCCAGATATTTACATGAATTCATGAATTGAACAGTGTTCAATGCCGAAAGCCTGGGATATTTGTTTAATAACGTAAACCTGCTTCATAATTCATTTGTTTTGTCGGTCAGTCACAGAAACCTCCAGTGGACATGAACACTGTTGCTGTCTGTAACGTTATAAAATGCAATAAAAGAATTCAGGGAGTACGAATACTTTGAATAATTTTGTGTGATGCAAAATGCGAGTTCCTTTCACATTCTTTTCACTCCACTACTTGGTTTCCTTACTTAACAGCAAGGCTTGTTTTGACAGTCCAGGCTCTATTTCAACAAGATTGTGATGAAACAAAACATGAACTAAAGCCACTCAATGTGTAAATTAACTGTCAAAATTAAAAATTAGACCCCCAAAAAGGGCAATAAATTAAATCCAGAGTCAAAGTTTCCAGATATATATCCTTGTTTTTTACCTTCCAATTTCTTGCTAATATCCAAGACTCTTTCAAACACACACACATACACACACTTAAGACATTAAGTCCTCAACCTGGACTGTGTTTCTGAGGGATATTGGCATGTACACGAGATTGATGAAAATTACTTCCAGAGCATTTATTTCCTCTAATACCAGTGAAAGAGGAGTGTGCACTCAGGAGATATTTGATCTGAATTAGGGAAACTGATGAAGCAATTGATTAATTGGAATTTAAGCCATCAGTCACTGGAGCCATCAGCAGCATCATTTACATTCCAAACAATCAGCTGATGGTCCAATAGGACACTGAGTATTAATACGCAAGAGTCAATGTGATACAGCCACGTTGCCACCGCCCTTCATTGACATGCACAATGACACTTTAATCCCCGCTTTATCAAATTGCGTATATTTTGGGATTCTCTGGCCAATTCGATAAATCCCATGAATTTTTAATCCTAAAGGAGGAGCGGCGGTTTCGACACATAGATTCGTCTTATTCGGTTTTTGACACATTAGGACGGAAGAAAAGACTGAAACAAAGACTCCAGCCTGTTTAGCATAACTTTTCACAATTCTCCTATAAGAAGTTAGCAGATATTTAGCTTTATTCAGTTTTTTAATTTACACTTTTGTGCTACAATAAACAAATCTATTCATGTTAGTGAAGCAATCACATTTCAAAACTAATAGATGTTTTCCCAATGCGAACAACTGTAAGCTGCAGAATCTGTATTACTTGACCACATAACTTCATAAACTTACCATTTTAGAGATACCTTTACTTTCTGGTAGCCATTCTGGCTGTGAGGTCTAGGGTTAGGGTTAGGGATAGGGCTAGGGTTAACCCCACACCGTCAACAATTCTCGCTTGCTGCTGAAATACTTTGTAGGGACTTAATTTTTAAGTACACAAGATGACATTATTAGATTGAAGGCAATGAGATGGCTTGAAACCTCAAATTCATGTTAAATCCGTCTAAATACTTTAGAGGTAGACTCATTAAAAACTGTAAAATAGCCCCTTAGTTTTGTAAATATACAGTCATGATATCCTCACAGAGCCGAGTCGTTTAGCTCAACAAGCGGTTTGAGAGCAGACTGTCGCTCACAGACACAATAACTACTTCCTTTCTTATAATAACAATAAGCGTGTGTCCAGGTGTCGATGTAAAAGCTCACAATTAGGTCGCATTTAGTTTGCCAGAAAAACTCACAGACTGACAAAAACTAGACAGAATTTGACAAGAAATATTGGTTCATTATTTCGTGTCACCAGATTTCATTCCACCCATGTGTTTATGCAATATTTTAAATTAGAACAACCAGGTTACTTCACTAGTTGCTCTTCATTTAGCTAACAACTGAGTAAGGTATTTTCCAAATAATCATTTTAAGAAATATTCTGGAATTGTGAGAAAAGTACATGTCTTTCAGTATCATATGTCACAGATTTATAAAGCTGTGTTGTTGCCATTCTCTTAGTTTTATTACATATTTGGTCTATTTTCTTGGTAGCCATACAGGGTAATATTTCTGGAAACCACCCTATTTCAACTGTTTTTACTTGCTGTTCAATTATTTGTTACATTAGCACAACATGTATGTTTCAACAAGGAGAAAGCAATACATTACGAAACTAATTTTGATCTACAATCTGCTGCAATAAACCAAAACTCTACAAGGTGAGCTCTTGAAGGCTTCCTGTCCACAAATGACAGTTAAAAAAAAATCCAAACAGATAAGAAAATATATGAGGAAAGTTAGTTATTTGACCTCGTTACTTTTTCCTTTTCAACCACATTTTCATGTTTTCTTTCTGGCTTTTGTTTGCAACACCGTGTTGTTTGATGGAGGGGAATCAGACAAATCCTCTTAAAAACAAAAAAAAGCTTCAGAAAGATATTTTTTCCCAACAGATATTTTATGAATGAGCAGTGACATCAGCATGAAGGTTAATTCCTCTATCCATCAGTACCAATTCACTGGATATGTCATAATACCAGGCACACTGAGTTCGCGGTCCAACAAAGTCACACTCGCGGGAGAAACAGTACAACAAAGGATCCAGTTCCCTGTGAGTCACACCGTGAGCCACAGTGCTGGAACCCGTAAAAGGTCATGCATAACCATTAGCTTAGTTTCTTCCGACTACAAATAGTTTATTTTCCCTTCGCTCTGGCACAAATTCACGCGGACGCTAACATGAATTATACGTCGGCCTATATGATTTACAGAAGGCAGTGATTGTCCTTTCAAAGTGCCCATTACGGAGGCCTATCATTGCGACATCAAGCCCTCCTTCCCATTGACAGCGCTGACGTTTCCCCGCTTGGCCTGAGCCCCTTACTGACAGCCATGCCAGTAACGCTCCCTTCCTCCCTCCTTCTCTGTCTTCGCTCTCGCATTGTTAAGATTTTGCTGAAGAAGTTAGTCATTAGTTGAAACAGCAGAGTGCAGTAATGAAATCTGCCGGCCGCATCGATAGCATTTACTGTTGCCAGTTTGCTCTTTTTTTTCCTTTTTAATGTATTTGTTGGGCTACAGCAGGCCTCGCTGTAATGCTGCTGACCCCCACCGACGTGTGAGGCAGAGCGACTCATCTGTCTGTAACGTACAACCGCGTGAATCACGTGTGTGTAACTTTTTTATTGCCCCGCCTGTTATGTACTCCATATGCCCACCCTGTGATTTTGGTAAATGATTCATCATCGCCTGAAAAAAAGTAAAAAGATCTCGTTCATGTTTGTTCAGAAATCAAAAGAAGCATCCGGTTTGCGTCTCCGGTCGCCCTCGTGGCTGATCTGCTCGTCGAAGCGACTGGCTGCTTTTGCTCCGTCTTAAGGCTCTAATTAAGTAGCCGGGGAGAAAAGTGACAGAGAAACAGCCCCAGCAAAACGGACGGCGCTGAGACGAACCGTGGCAGGAGGAGACCCGCTCGTTTCCACAGATGGGTGTCAAAACATTGCCTCCTATCAAGTCCCACGCACTGGCATGGGGAAGTTAGCTTCTGAAAAGGAAAGATTAAAGTATTCTGGAAGCACTGCTGGCAGCTGCACATGCCCCAAAGATAAACTTTTGTCAGGCCACATGTTGGAAACTGTGCTGGACACATTTGTCATTTTCGAAAGTAGTATGTACCCAGGCTACGGCAATCTGGTGTTCTTATACAGTTGTGGTAAAGCGCTTCCAGATATTTGACATGTGTTTCATGGTTTGTAGCAGCTTTTCATCTTCGACATTTTTTTTTCTTTTTGTCCTTGCTCTGAAGTTTTGATAGTGTTTTAAGAAGGATCATTGCCACGTTTTCCCCCCGTGGGATTCATAGATGACTGGAGTGAAAGCTCTCATGTTTTCCAGACTGGAAATTTAACACATAAACGTGTCATAAAGTCTGTCTTCCCCCACTAAATGATGAGCAGATGTGAATGACAGCTGTCACCATAGTTACACAGAAAGAAAATCAGACAGATGCATCCTGGAAATAAAAAAAGAAAAAAGAAAGAGGTTTAAAATGCCAATATTAAACCCACAGAGAAAATATCTGAAACATTTTTAAAATGTCAGAATATTATTGAAAAATTCATTTATTTCATTAAGTCAGTCCACTAATTGATGTTATTTAGATTTATTACATGAAGACTGAGCCTTTATTTCTGTCAAAACCGTTCTGGGGAAGTTTGTCCTCAGACCCTAAACATTAACCATATTACAAATTTGTGGCGTATGATTAAGAGCCATCCAGATTCAATAAACTACAAATTTTCCCATGAACTGAGGTCAAACACACTTGCCAAAAGCTTGTTGACAACTCTAAAAATTGAGGCTTGCCAAGAGACATTTCATTAGATCTCTGAGGGTTCGCATGTATATTTTTGAACCTGTTAGTATGATTTTGACCTCATTGGAGTTATTAGGGGAGGAAAACATCTAAATAATGTCTGCAGATTCTTTCTCAACCTTCCGATGTTTCAAAATGAAACAAGTTAAACTAGTTTCTACGTTTGCATCCCACAGCAAAGCAGCAAACTGTGTCTTTTCCAGATTGTATCTAAAATTGACTGATTACAAACGATTCATATGAAGCAAAGCAAAGCAAAAATAAGTTTTACATGACAAACACTCATACCAAATGAGAGATAAAACAAGATTTCACCCCGTTTTCCACACCTCTCCACAGCAGGGGAGATGAATGGTGCTCTCAGCTCACAGCTGATCCTGAACTGGCATCGAGAGCCACTCTTTCATCACAGTCTTCCAGCGAGCCACTCTCGCACAAGGCCCATCATGTCTGAAGGTGCACGTATAAAGTTTCACTAATGAGCAGCCACAGAAAAATTGCTATTTACACCCACTTAACCCTCAGCCGCACACGCTCTCAGAATGACACGCAAATGAACATGCGTGTACACATCCTGCCAGTCGACGCCCCTGTGCCAGCGAGCCATCTGGTCAAAACATGATCATCATATGCAATCTGCCCACCCAGCCTGGCACTGATTCACCATGCCAACACTCCAATTACCCTGATCTTGCCAACAGCGCAGGAGAAAACCAAACAGTGTGCAGGCACCACAATGGGACCCACCTGTGCAAAGAGGGGCGCGTTGCCTGACAGTCGGCTGCAGAGGTTGGCGGTACAGGAATGGAAAAGGCTTTGTTGACCTTTTTTTTTACTACATGCATTTGGGAAACATACTGCAAGACTTTACAGGTTTTATACTACAGAAAACTTACGCTGTATCCGTACTCTGCTCTGAAAAAAGTATGGATACTTGATCTTTTTAGCATTTTTACAGTTTTTCTTTTGTTTTTCCTACATAAAACACAATGTAACTTTTTGCTGTAAAGTCACAACACAAAGTTGTGTTTTACAGAAGCGAGGATTTTCTATTCGAAACCCTTTATTTACACGAAATCAAATCCACTGCAACCAACTGCCTTAAAAGTTAACCAGTTGATGAATTCACTGTAATATACATCATGAAACCCAGAGAACACACCAGAAAGGTAAGACGAGGTAAGGTAATTTGATGTATATAGCACATTTTCAGCAACGAGACAGTTCAAATTGCTTTACATGAATTAGAAAGAAATAAACAAAACAACAAATCAAAAGAAAAGCAAAAAGGTAAAAGTATAAAACTACATATACAACATGTAGTTTCATGCATGTTTGATAAGAATAAGAATTTATTAACTAGTAGGATTTTCTCTGGATTTTTGATCTGATAAAACTAAATGTTATTCTAGGTTGAGCTCTATGTAGATTTGCACAATATAAGGCTTAATATTGGTTCTCCATGTCTGATTCTTCTTCGGGCATTAAGTACATGGTACTTTCTAAGTTTGTTCTAGATTTGTAAATTAACAAGAGTTACTCTAGGTTTTGCTCCAATATTAAAAGTACAAAGTTAAAAGTTAAAATAATAAGTACTCCACAGTTTATAAAAGTAACTATCTAAACAGTTTTCTGAAAGATATACGGTATAAGCTGACTGCTGTGCAAAAATAAGTAAAACTTCACTTAGATAGCAACTATCAAGACATAAATCACTAAGTAGTATACAGGAGAAAACCTAAAACATTAAACACCAATACATCAAATAGTTAATTAAATGTAATTGTAAAAAGAGTCTGAAGTTCTTTTTTAAAAAGCTAACAGCTAGCATCCTATCTCAGGCTAATGCTAGCCTGTCAGTGCTAAAGGAGAGCAGAGGAAGTAGGCAATCCAGTAGGTGACCAGTCCAGACATGTTAGTCGCCAACTTCTCCAACGCTAAAGCAAATTAATATTCTCCTTTACCAGCCGATCATTAAGGATGTCAGTGGCTGGCCTTAAGAATAGACGTAACAAGGATGTAGTCTTCATTTTAGCACTTGTACTGTCAAATATATTTAGGCAGGGGAATAATGAGTTACAGTAATCTAACCTCAATGAAACAATTGTATGAATAACAATTTCCAGTTCTGTACACCAAAATGAAGATGACCGAAGGAAAATCTACAATTTGAATCAGCCAAACATCACCAACAATCAGAAAGATATGAAGAAAACCACTGTAGGTCAGATTGTGGTACGTCAGCTCAACACCTCAACCTGGCCAGCAAGTTGTGGCAGTCAACTGTATCAAGGTCCTGCATAGCAAATTATGGGCTATCTCTATTGGAAAGTAATACTTTAGTAATATAATGTGAAAAATTAGCAAAAACTGTAGATTTCTGATCATCTATTTGCTTTAAAGTTCAGAAAAACGTAGAAAAAGGCCTACTTTAGGAAGCTTTCATTGTGAAATTGAATGAGAAAGTTCCTAAATGATGGATTTTGCCTCATCAGTTGAGCCTGAAATCTTCTTCTCCAAGCCCATATCTGCCGGTAAGCCCCCCGGCTCAGCAGTAATCAATCTCACAGCCCATCTCCCTTTTCTTAATTTTAATTTTCCCTTTCCTAACCCATGCTAATTCACCCCCCTCTGCTGTATGATCCACGGACCAAAGGCCTCGGCAGCGCAGAGTGCCAGGAAGGGTCACTGTCAATTATATCCATTTAATACCCACTTATGTCTGCAACAACGTCTTCCTCCTGGGGTCACGCAGACTTCGCCCTGCGCTTTATCCAATAATCTCGCAGAATATAGGCTCGGATATTCCGAAAGATCAATGTCATTAACAGGGAGACACAGAATGCATTTGATTATGGATGTAATTAGTACAGGCTTGAGGGGGCTTGCTCTTATGCACAAAGAGGCAAAATCCATTTAGTATCAAAATTGCCTTAAAAGTGGACACCACTCTCAGATCATTTTTGCAACTGATGACCACCATAATGCAATTAGTATCACTAATGACAGGGAATTAGGGCTCATATACATAATACTGAAGCCTAACTTTGACAGATAGTGGAGAGCATTAAGTGTGGCTGAAGGATGTCCAGCCATGTGGTCAGAGGGTTCAGTTTACAGTGACCAGTCAATGTATACAGTCTAACGTTGGACACTGATTTAAAACCAGTTTACTTGTGATATGTGACAAAAAAAAAAGTTGCATTCCTGCTCCTCCTGTGAAATGCTGCATTCAGAAGATGAAAGTTCGATAATTGTGTCAGAGGACCAAAGAATATCGGACCAAGGATTTGAGCTCAGTCAACTTTGGTAGATCTCAATGAAATTCTTTGTGGATTCTTCTCTGCACCTTAGCTCAAGCTCAGTCAGATTGAACAGAGAGCGTCTGAACAGTGGTGTTTATATCTTACCACTATTTCTTTAATGGATTCAGGTCTAAGCTTTGACTGAGCGGTTCTAAAATATTAATTTATCTTCAAAACCATTTTGTTGTAACTCTGACTGTATGTTTAGGGTTGTTTGTACTGGATGGTGAACCGCCTACTGATCAGTGGGTGAATGTGGCTCTGACTTAAAACACTTGAGTTGTTAGTATGACTAGAATAGCTGCATTTTCATGACTTTCTTCCTGTCACTCTTCCACAAAGGCCAGACAGATTCCCTGTCATGGTGTAGCAGATCCTCTGTTGGTCTTTCGGAGAAGATCCCAATAAAACACATTGAAATCTGTCACTGTTACTTTCAAAAGGCACCATAGGGCTGTTTTGGCCTGCAGTGGAAGCCTGTTGCTGTAGATGTGAAAGGAAACAGGCAAAATGACAGGACAGAGGAGAGTTTCTCTGACGTGTATTGGATTGCAACTGCGCTGAAACCCAAGCCGGTGTGGTGACAGGGTATGGCCACTTAAGATGGGGAAGATAACCGCAGTGACAGACAGGTAAATGTTTTATATAATATCATCCACGGGTCACACCGCGCAAGTGCAGAAACGGGGGAAACCAAAAACGCAAAGCATTCTGTGGAAAAAAAAAGAAAGAAAGATTCAGTTATTATTTCACACCTTTTTTTTCCCAGTTTAATTTAATACTGGCTTCTAAGGTAACTAACAGCGTCTCGCCAGGACGGCTGGTATTAATGCGATCTTGTAACACCTTGTAACATGTTAATTATAAGCACCAACAACCGATAACATGTGTGCTTTGCATGTTAACAAAACCTCCCAACATTTCATGATACTCAATTATAGGCTTGTATATGCTTGGGCAGATTAGAGGACCATGTCAAACGATGGAAAAAAATGGAGGAGGGGAAGACAGCCTTATAATGTGTAGCTGACTTTCCTTTATAGCAGGGCTACTGAACCACTGGAAGTGAACACATGCTAAAATCTTCCTCTGTTTTCCATCAAGCTGCTGTGTAGTGGCAATGTTAAATGTAGGTGGTAAGCTCATATATCTAATTATACAATAGCCAAACATTTTTTGTTAATGAAATGGAAGGAGTGTAATTGAAAACTTCAGCATAATTATTGCTTGGCAAGTGTCTGGCTTCGGAAAATTGCACATGTAGGAAGAAGTCTCAGCAGGACTACCTCTGACTTATGAATCAAGCCGGTCCAAAAAGTTCCCACAAAGAGAGAGGAAGAGAGGGAGAGATATATGTGTCCCATACAGGGATGAAAGGTTCACCATCTTTTATGATTACCGGGATAACAATGCTGACTGTTAGTATTACAGTTATAAAGTAAAAAAAAACAACAATGAAAAATGTATTTGAATCAACCCTAAAGAGAAATTGGAATGTTTCAGTTGTTTGTTATACACATCATGTGATATGCAGAAGTTGGTGGAAATAACGTTTCAACCACCAAAAAACACCAGGTGTTAAATGAAACACCTGGTTATATAACAGCATAGCAATGACATTTTTAATATGTTTATTACATCAATGCTTCCAGCAGGAAATGATGTAATAAACTCTTTCTCTGTGGCATTAGCCACTTAGGCTTTTAATGCTAAAATTAGCATTAGTGGCCTAGTGGCTAATGCTAATTTAAAGAGCTACTTCAGGTAGTTACAAGTATGCGAGATAATTGTGAATCAATTGCTTTTACAATAGCTGATCATTTACACGTGCAAATTTAGGAAATCTAGACAATTTTGTTAGCCTGAATAAGACAAGAGGTTATGCTGCTAGAATCATTTTAAATGTTCGATATTCACTGCTTTCATTTTTATTCTGCCTCGTTCTCTCACTGTGACTTTTTTAAAAAAACTAAAAATCTTATAGCTAAACACAGATATAAAACTAAGCAGATCATATTTTGCCTGTGTGTATGTGATTAATAATCAGAAGAATATCACAGTGATAGTGACGCAAAGCAGAACAATCCTGTTGGCTATATCTTAAAAATATAAAAACTTTAAAAAAATATTTAATACATTTCTAACCAAATGGTTAATGATAACGCATTTCACTCAAAAGAATAATGATTATCATTTTATCATTTTCGTTACATTTATAGTTTTGTCATTCATTCATTCATTCATTCGGTGCAGCTCATAAGACCATCTCCTCCCAAATTCAGTGTGAAAATAAAAAAAGCAATTGGGTGCCCACAACTGCACTTTTTTTCATGTGAGGGATTAAAACGGAGCAGGTATTTGAGTAACTTGGGACATCACCTCATAGGTTCTTCCACAAAGAAACCAGAGCAGCCAAGACATATAAATCCAGGTCAGGGTGTCTTGGCAGCAAGACTAACAATGTTTGTCACAACTGCCCTCTTTCCATCTCAAGCTCAAATGAGAGAAGTCAGAGAAATATGGGATTACCATGAGTTATTTATGAAGCTGAAACCCAAGAGCCCTCTTTATGAAATCATCTCCGCTGATTGGGGCGTTTTTTTTCTTTCTTCTTTTTCTTTCTTTCTTTTTTTCCCCCTGTCCCTCTCAGCATCTGATATGATTTTAAACGGGTTGACATCAAAGTCGCCTGTGTAAAGTATGAGTAGTTTTGCACGCGTTCAATCAAAATACAGATCTTTATCGGCATCACGGTGATCGACGCCAGCGGCCTGTTTTGAAACAGATACTGGGGCTTTCGTGGTCGAAATGGATTTTTTTCAGTTTCAGGATACGTTGGCGGGTTGGAGGAGGGAGAGGAGTCCAAAACCCCTCCAGAACCTGGACCCTATGAACTTCCTTAACCTGGTTAAGCAGGTTTATTCTCAAGCAAAATTTTTAGTTAGTTGTCAGCAAAACACCAATAATATGTTTAGTTTTACTGAACAAAAGAAGAGCGCGTTGCTTTAACAGTTACATATCCTCAGTTGTAAGCCTACACCGGCCAGAGAAATACACAAGGACACAATCAATGGCAGCTCATAGTTAATGAACTTTCTGACCTTTAGGAAAATGCACACTGCTTAACCAGATTCTGGGTAATTAATAATTCAGGTACACCCTAAGAGAGATGAAGAGAGGAGCATCCTTCACCCACGTTCGGTCTTCAATATTATTTTGCCCAGACACAAGGCGTGATATTTTATTTTGGACAACAGGACACGGTAATGGAAAAGTTCATTATGGGGACTTTAATTTGGTGTCGGTTTTAATAAAAAGGCCAAATGAATCTCGGCTGCCTGACGAATGGCGGAATCCGAGCAGAGCAACAACTTGCTTTATTAACGTCCGGGACATTTTAGGCCGTCGTTGGAGACATTTTTGTTGGAAGTTGTGGTGGAGGGTGGTGAAGAATTACAGCAGTAGCTTGAGCTGTCATTGAGAGCTTCTAAATGGGAGATCATGGGTGCATTATTGATGAGTTTCAGTTTAAGTTTCAGCTCTAGAGGAAATGATAAGATGTAATGCAATGGTCCGCTGTGATCATGTACAGCTTTGTCCTACATACTGTGTTGTCAGTGGCTAAAATGGCAACCCGCTCCTCCACTATGTCACTTTTTCTTACCTTGCTGTAGACAGAGTTCTGTTTGAACTAAAAAGAATAATGGGTATTTCCAAGATCCCACCCAGAGAAATGAACATTTTAAGTTCAGATTTGGAAAGTCAGAGGTCCCAAACTAAAAATCCAACATGGCTGCCATTGAACAGGACATAGAGTTTATCCCAGTAATGAACTGTTCATCTGGGTTACTAAAGGAAAGTTAAGCTTACAGGTGTAAAAACATCCATGCACAAGATAAGATAAATAGATATAGATTTACGAAGTTTGGTTGATAGCTGAGTAGTTTTAAAACTAAATGCTGCCTTGCCTTATTTAGCTCTGATCCTGGGAACATAGCAGTGAATGGGGCTCTGATAATGTAGGAGGTGTTGGTTGTTGATACCGGACAAATCTGAAAAAGACCAACATCTGTCTAAGGACTAGTGTGAAATGATTGTCCTTCTGAATGGGTTGCTGCTGCCTGATTGATTCCTTGTTCAGAAACCAGTAAATACACATTACTGTAATGCAACCTACTGAAAATAAAAAAGCGCAAACTGTTTCGCTCTATCCAGTTTTGAAAGCAAATCCTCTAACTTAGATAATATTTTCAAGATGGTACTAGTATGAGTAATGCTAATAGACTTTATTGGGATGTTAAAATTTAGGGCCGACTCCATGACGACACCTTGGTTTCCCGTATCACTTTGGCCTTTACTATTTTTGGAACCAAAAGCACAACCGTCAGACGTTTTTGCGTTAGGTTGGAGGAAACTTTTGATATTATGAAACCACTGGCTCAAGTACTTTGAGGGACGGCAGTAGGGAGGTGAGAGAGACTTATAAAATTGTGTGACATCAGCATAAGCATAATGGAAGATAATCCATAATCAAGGGGCAAATTATAGATAAACAAAAATGTCTCAAGGACGAAGCCTTGAGGAACTCCACATGCAATCTGTCAGTTTTCCAGCTTCCTCCTGCACTGAGTAAACATTGGTTTGGCTGATAAGTTTTTCTAAGTTACTCTTATTTAAGAATGTGTATAAATGGTCGCCTGCACTGTGTGTCTCTGTGTTTCCCTATCCCCCTCCTCTCGCCCAGTGAAACGTATAGACATGCAGCAGGTGTTCTGAATAGATAGATGGAGGATCTGATGGCACAAATGGTCCTCATAAGCAAATCAAGCAAAACCTTACATCTGAGGTACAGCAGTTAGCTTTGGGACTGATTTTGACGTTGAATTGAACAAGAAACAGCAGCTTTAACTTATAACATATACTGAATATTCTTCAATTAATTCATAGCATGCTACATAATGGAAATTAAATGAACAAGCAATTTATAATAACAGGGACAAAATCTGCTTCCCAGGTCAACTTGGTTATTATTGCTGTGCGCATGGTGTTTTCTGGGCCTGCACATATAATCAATACCCCTAGGCAATTTCAAACGTGATCACTTTGGATGGATTATTGCTTCGAAGCAAGGCTTTTCCATTGATCCCCTCATCATGTCAATCACTGACACTGACAACTCCCAACTCTTCAGATTCCACACATCAGCAAGCCCTGTTCCCAATCAGGCCGCATCAAAAGCAGCATGAGTGAAGACGCTGTTGCGGGATGTGCTGAGGTCGGCTTTCTTTCTTCTTTTTTTATGTACACCGTAATGTACTTGCAGGATCCATCCAATTTCAGTGATCTGCATCATTCTGCTTTCTGTTGTGCTTCTCTTTCACTTTTTTCCCCCTATTTTTGTGCCGAAGAGAAAAATTTTCCAGGAAAGGTTTAGAACGCAAATGCTCCACAGCTGTCACCGCTTTTTAACAACATGGCAATACTGATCTGTCGCATGATATTTGGATTTCTAAGTTTGAAATAAAATTGCTGCAAGTCAAGACGAGAACTGACCGTGCAACATTTGCAGATTGCTACTGCTACGTCTAGCTTTCCCCCACCCCCTTTTTTTTAAAAAAGACTTTTTATTCATTCTTGCAGTTGCATCAGAGGCTGAGATCTCATCTAATGAACAACAGATAGCAGAAGCTGTTTCAAATCAGTGTTGGGAAACTGGGGCTGGCTGGTGAAACACAGAGTGAGTTGTAATATCCTCATTTTCTCCCAGCTGGAGCAGACGAGAAGCATGTAACCGATAGTGTCTGCATGCATATTTTACCACCACAGACCAGGTGTAGCATTTCAGCCCATCGTACAGGAACTGAACTGATTTGACGAAGGCAGAACACAAGACGTGTGAAGAACGAGCATCTCGAGAACGAGGCCGCGTGCAAGTTTGGCTTAAAATCTCTGTGGTAGTTTATGTTGACGACATGATTACGATATGCTTATCAGTTGTTTTCCGTGCAGGATCCCCATGAAGCGGCCAACACATTCTCAAAAAAAGGAAAGGGACTTTAAGAAATGTGACACAATAATAATTTCTTATGGTAATGAATTAATGTACAGCATTTTCCTTTTGGTTTTGTTTAAGTTGATGATAAATTTGATAAATCACGATAAAATAAAATTTCCCCTATTCTGCTAGTTTTTGGTTCCATAAGCATGAAAAGACAAATATTTATGCTCCTGCAGGCAAATCCATAGATTTTGGCACAGCTTCATAATGTGACATGAAATTGTTTGCCCTTCGACATGAGGTGTTTTGAATGCATTGTGCCATGTAGGAATGTACCTTGTCAGTTCTTAATTTATTCTATTTTGAAACTATTTTTTTTCTTGTATGTGGTTAGATAGATGCATTCATAGTACAAAAAATTAACTTTGTTTGCAGCCGAGTGTGAAGCGGGGGTTGGATGCGAGTCAGTTTCTCAATTTCTGGTCCAGAGAAGTCTCTGAAGATGGTACAAAAATAAAAGTTGTTCACTGCACTCCAACACAGCCTCCAGTTTTAGATCATTAAAAATGAACTGGAGAATGTAGGTAAGAAGAGGTATGTCTGGATCTGCTTTCCAGATTTGCCAATGACCCAATCACAAATAAGCGAAACGTACAGGATGGATCAAAAAAATGTCGGTTGGTTTAACATTAGGTTTCACTTTCAAAAGGACAAAAACTGTTTTATTGTTTGATGGTGAAAATGTTAGTGGACCGAGAAATGCTCCATAGACTTTCACAAATCAAACTTTAAACCAGAAATTGAGTTCAGTTTTTATAAAAGAAAAAGTCAAATAATTGTCTTAGGATCAACATAACACCACATTGACCCTGGACTGTCCATACATCAGGAGCACGGCTAACGGAGCCGATAAAAAGATGAAATGAGCCTCTGTTAATCATTGAACAACTCAATTGTAAATCTCATAATGGCCTCTGATAATGAGGAAGCTCCTCTTAGTCATATGACTGAGTTGGAGCCCTAATCATTAAATTGTTACAGTAAGTCACGACAGTTTATTGGCATGGAATTCCATAATGGCTCGAATCAATAGGAGCCCAGGAGGGATTCCTCACAGTCGGATTTGACGTATTTGAATAAGTGCCACTAAGGGGAAGTAGGCATACAAGACAATGTTCGTACCAAGCAATTATATTAACAATTGGTTTTGTTAATATAATTAAATCTAAGCAAGTTCTCAACTTGCTTAGATTTTTTTTTCACAAACTGCTTGTGACACTATGACACATGAAAAAAAAATAAAGGCTCTCAAATCTTCTGGTCAGTGAGGCCATCAAAAGTCAATTGTTTGGACAAATAATGCAATGAAACTTCTGCGAACAAAAGACTAAATCAGGCTCGTGCCCTTCTCACCCTTCCGTCCCCCCTTTGAGATATCTGCGGTCGGAATAATATAAGGCTTAAGGAAGCAGGTTGTGAGATAAAAGATCCACATCACAATGATGATCTCTATCGATCCGCAACCTTGGGAACACAGAGGAGGTCCGGCATTTGTCACGTCGAAGCTGAACCCAATAGCTGATCCGCAACGCGCTCTGATGAATTGGCCCTGTTCGCCAAGTTTGTTTAATTGATGACATGTTCCCTTTCAGGTGGACCACCGCTATGTTTCATGCATTCATTGATTTTCCAAAAGACCCCCACCTTCTCCTGCACTTCCTTTCTTGGCTTTCCTTAGACACCTCAGCGTACATTACAAACCCGCCACCACCTCGATTAGACCTCGACGGAAGAGGAAAGCAGCTGGCATCTCGACAGCTTGTCAAGCTTTTAGATGATGATTACACAGAGTAAGTTTGCACAGGAACTGGGCAAAAGTTACATTTATTTTCTTCCCAGACAACACAGATGAAACCGATTTGACCATTTCGACTTACAACATCCCCCAAAGGGGTTCAGGTACCTAAATTGCTGTAATGAGGGAAGAAGGAAGGCCTGTCTGGCTCTTCAAACATGGGTTTGTTATATTTTTTAGTCAAATAGTGTTTTGTTTTGTTTTTTTAATATTTCACTCATCAAAAAGTACTGGTGTTGTCATTTTAAAGCAAATCAAAATTGTACAATTTTTTTCTCCCCCAGATAAAGGTTTTCACAAACCCAAAAATCATTATCATGTTCAACTTGACGGTCTTCAACCCTTGGGACTATAATTATTAATAGTTGTATCCCATTTCACAACTTCTCCCTATTTTGTACACCTTCTCCCTAACTTTCAATGGAAGTTTCCTAATTACCTATTTTGATGAATAGGAGCTAATACAATCAGATTATTTGAAGTCATAAAACAATGAAACCTCAACAATCTAAGCATTTGGTTTGCTTAAAAAACACACACACAAAATTGTCTGCAATGCCCCATTTCATATCAAAAACGTTTTAGGCCTGATCTAATATTTACAGTGTAGCATCTTTGAGCATTTCAATTTTGGGTCTTCAAATTATGAGCTAAGGATAAAGTTCAACACTAGCTATGAGTGTAGCAGTGGGGATGACTTTGAGAAAAGGTGTTTGGAAAAAGACACGCTTAAACACCAATAAGTGCTTGATAAAAGAGCTTTTAATTTAATGTAAAAACAGTGAGTGATAGACAAACACTCCTGGCATTTTCATTTAGGATAAACTTCAGGTTAGTTTGTCCTGGAGTCTGAAGTCAACATTTACCCTGAATGGCCACAAAAGCAACTTCAACCAGTTCAACTCCACTCTCAATAAAACGTCGTAGGTGTCTGTGCAAACATCGTTTCATGAACCTCCAAACCGCTGTCATGTTGGCATTTGGAGGTTATTTATGCAAAAACTAATCACTGTTTACACAGAAAAAGGAGGTAGGAGGCTGTGTACCACCCATGATTTTCCTGTGTAAAACACACGCTGAGAACGGACCATGTAAATTGTTTCTGGTTAGAGTAACTATATAATAGAAAAGTAAGGCAGGATAAAAATGAACAAAATGGTCTCTTGCAGAGCAAATAAAACATAATAGGCAAACATATAACATGTGGGGACATCAGTTTTTACACTTTAGCTGTATACCACAATCATAGTAGCAACGTCATCTCAGCTGCAGAAATATGAGGGTAAAAATATCATTTCATTTGATGATTTTTTTACGTGGAAATTATTTGTTGTACTTTAAGAATACAACAATGAAAGGAGAAGTCAGAATATTATACGATGATGTAAATATATAAAAGATGCACCAGTCCTACCTGTGCTGATAATGTTTTCCTCCATGTTTCTTCTCTGGTCGTTGGTGGGAGCCGGGTCGGGTAAGGTGTGCTCCGTGTTGAAGAAGTGAAATGAACAAGCGTTAATTCTGTGATCTTTTTCAGTTTATTCATCTTGGTTTCCTCACCTGTCGAAAAGGATTGGTGGTTCCTGTGAGCCACTGATTGCAGGAACAATCCAGTTTCACTTTGGTTGCACATTGACAACACGCTCCTATAGGTAAAACTGCAAACAACGCAAAGCTTAAAATACAAAACTGACAAAAAAAACAAAGGACGAAATGGTGCTTAAGTTACCTGAAAAACTGCTAGCTACATACGATTGAAACAAATCACTCTACTTTTGCCTTTGTGGAGAACCTTCAGTCAGTTCTACAGCCACACAACTAGGAATATGGTGGAAATGCTAACTACTGTAGATAAGACAATGGCTTCTTATAAAGTCTTTAGTAACTTATTACTTTGGTCACTTTTTATCATTTGAGTTATTGACGATGTTTTCTTTCTTAGCTTCCCGCCTTCCTCCTTCCTAACGGCCTCAAACGTCTCCAGTACCGTTCAGGGCCGCCATCGCTAACTATTGCCATCGCTATTACTGATTGCGTTCAGGAAAAGCATGTAAAATGTGAAGTCCGACCGCAGGCAGCCTTCTGACGTGCCACACTGAATTGTTTATCACGTACTATAGTGAACGGTTAATGTTTCAAATGCCAGCTAGGCTAAAGTGTACTACGCCTCAGCAACTCTTAACAACCCATACAGGAAAGAATTTGAATTGGTAACCACACAATGCTTCTTCTTCTTCTTTTTTTTTTTTTTTCAGGGTATCTTGACTGCATAACTTTGTCATCTTGAAAGCCTTGCATGAAAACTTACACTTGCCGGAGCAGCAGAGCGAGCAGCCAGTCGAGAGCTATAGCCGGGCCAGATTTTGACCATCAAAGGGGGAAATTCCTGGCCTTAATGGGGTTTTAGAATTTCCGGTGTATTTTTACCGTCCACAGAAAACACTGATTACCAGAGGACTGTTATCATACGTACACACACGCCTACACCTTTCACACTCTCTTAACTGTGAGTTTGCACTTCAGGTGGATGGCTGTGCTTTAGAGAAGGGAAAGCAGGAGAAGTGTGTGTGGGAGGGAATTTGACAGCCGAATGACCAAGAGTCCAAATTTGTGGCGTCCGTCATTAAGTCATCTTGGACTTTGAGCAAATATAATGGGAAGCCAGCGGAGCACCTCGACGCACTGCGGATTGACTCCACCACCGAGACGTGGAAGTGAAAGAACAAGAGGCAACAAAAGCAGAAGAGCAGTGCAAAAAATAAGGTAAAGAAAAAAAAACACAAGGCACACTTTTGGATTTAAAGCACCTATCTCCAATCCCACAGCCTTGAGAATGGGATTGGATTACTGTCGGTTAGATTTACTCCCGAGGCTCTTCACCACTACATCATCGCAGGGCCCCCTGCCTCTGGATCAATGGGGATATTTACTGCGCCTGTTTCAGGGAGACTTTCACAGTAGGCAGGGCATTAAACAAACAGCCGACAGGCCCCGTCCCAATGATGGCCTGTCTGTTCACACTGCGCTGTGCCCAAATGTCACGCACGTTCACTTGGAACAGGTAGCCAACACAAACAAGTGCAGTCGAAAGAAGAAAAGGTTTGAGAGATATGCTCTGTGAGGAATTAACAAGAAAGCTAACACTTTTTATTTTTTTTTTTTATAAAACGTAAAAAAAAAAAAAAAAAGGCAGAGAAATGCAAAAGCATGTTTATTCTGATAATTAGCCTTGTAACCTACTCTTAAACTATACTTGTTAAAGTCCTCCTAAGTGGACATAGCTCAACTGATCCTTTGTCTGGTTTCTATTAAAAAGTTCTTCACTAGTAAAACAAAATTGCAGGGCTAAATTACATTGTATTCTATTGCCTAATGGAAAAATAATAAAATTCTGAAAGGAAAATCTGGATAACAGTGTTTTTCTATAGAAATAACATTCATACATAGTCACCGCCGGGTCTAACCTCACGTAACCCCGTGTTGAGCAGGCAGGCCAACATGACTGAAATCACCCAAGCAGCTGGATAAGCAAAAAAAAAAAAAAAAAAACAGAAAAAAAAGAGGCAATTGAAAATATCATACAAATGTGAGGAGAATCACCATTTAGTGTCCCAGACAACAGCCTCCTCATACCCGGGTGTGCCGGCCGTCTGCAAAATCATTTGCTAAATGCGAGCGCATGAGTGAAAGCATGAGCGGAATGTCTTCTGCTTCCAGACAAATATCAGCAAAAAAAAAAAAAAACGATGGTCTCAACAGAGGAAAAACAGTCAGCATGAGATTTCTTCATTACTCGGCTATTTCTCTGACTAAGCTCCTGGTGATCAGCTGACAGCGCGGTGTCAGACAATGGGCCCTACACGCAGGGAGCACCGAGCATTACGAGATCAGCCCCAAAGAGCTCTCCAGGGCTCCTGACGAGTTAACTCACATCCATCAACATGAAAAGTAATATGTGTGTAAAAGTGAAATGGGAAGGAGGGGGGTGTAGGGGGTGGAAGGGAGGATAACAGAAAAATAAACACTCCTGGCTCAGTGGTGAAAGCCCATATAAGCTGGACTTTGATAGACCAGTCATTGCCTGGCAGCAGTGGTTTATGTCCAGGGTGACTGACTAGGTTTTTGCAGCAGGCGTCATAAATGGTATTTTTGCACTGAAGGGGGGCGGAGGGGATTTATTTGTCTTGATCTCACATTTTGACTGTATTTGGGTCTCCATGTTATACAAGACTGTAGCTGTGGCTGATTTAACATGTATATGCATTCGTTTTCAGGCTTGTCCTCGCAGAAGAAATTGGACCAATTCATTCCGAACGGCCTCAAGTGTTTCGTTTTGACCTCGATGGATGACTCCTCTTGGCAGGAGCAGCTGTAAGGACAAGCTAATTTGACTTTGTATTGTGAGGAATTCAGGATAAGCCCCTTACATTAAAGTCCTCCATGAAGTCGTTAGACACAGATAAGCATTCAAACGCTCTTTTGATCTCAGAGCCTGCATGATTGCAGAGCTTTCATCTTGCAGCTGATGTGGATGCAGTTTGTTTTGCAACAGTTATCCTGTCTTTCTAAGGAAATATATAGAATTTTTACTTTTTATGTGTATGTGGTAATTGTGAGAGCTGGACACTCTTGTGTCAAGAGTGTGAAGTCGTGCAGATGTGCGTTTGCACATGTGTGCGCCATGTGTCATCACGGAGTCCCCTGTAATGTTATTACTCAGACACATCGCTGTCTCACACTTTGGCTCCGGTGCCACAGCTTTGGCAGACGTCTTACCTCGGAAAGGAAAACTGTGTTTAACAAAGTCACAACATGATACTCCAGCCTGATTTGTTTCTATAATGTTCTCCTGTATTAAACATAACAGCAGTGACTTTTAAGTCCGGCTTGATTGCGACACGTTTCGTTGGGGTTGCTACAAATTCATTTCAATCATGTGCTATTTCGGATAATGAATGGAAATACTGAGAAAGAAATGGGTTAGGAAGTTAATTTTGCACTATGTGTGATGTTAGAGTTGAGGTTAATAAAACATGTCCAATGTCCAATTTTTTTTTTTTTTTTTTTTTTTTTTTTTTTTTTTTTTTAGAATTTAAAGAAAGTTAATTTGACAATATCATGAATAATGTTTCATATCAGCACATTCTTTCACATTTCAGGAAGGACTGCATGTTTTCTCAATCTGGGTAATGAAATGAGCCAATGTTAAAAAGTACTGATGCAGAAATAAAGAGCAATTTTTCTTTCTTTTTTTTAATCTCCAACCCTTAAAAACCCTGATCAATAAAAATAATTAAACTCACTTTCAACCGGCTTTAAAAACAAACCCTTTTAGAAATATAAATCATGGAAAAATAATTAATTTATTATCATTCAGTTGTTTATTTTGGAATCTTTTTTATTATAATAAAGCAATTAGAGCTGAATTTATAAGAAAATGTAACTGGACTGAATCATGTACTAATATATTCTAATCAAATGACAAAACAATCTGCTCATTGGTAATAACAGGTATATAAAAAATGTATTTCAATTTTGTGATTAGAAATATTTTACATTTTGTGTTTTAATTTCTAAATGGGAACAAAAAAATAAGACGAGTAAAAGAGAAAAAAAACATTCCCCGAGAGATAAAGAGACCATTCAGACGCACACACGCACACACACACCTGTTTTCCTTTTTTATTTGAAGGGGTGAGGGGGGAGGGGATTGGGTTTGATTGGGCGATGAGTTTTGCACTCTTGACGAGTTGCAACAGATGCAATAACAGAGAACCGACTCAGTCAGCTGGAGCAGTGGTTTGCTGAAAACAATGAAAACAGCACGTGATAGATAGCTCAGTCAAAAGGTTAACGGTAACTCACAGACAAAAACGTCTTGTTTTTAAAAAGTGCATTCACAAACATGACAAATAACTCTCAAACTCATGATGTCTATTTTATGTGATACAAAATATGCATACCTGTTTTAGATTTGTCTGTATTTCTATACATAGATATTTATTCAAAAGGTTCACCTCTTTTTTTTCCTTCTTATTTTTATTTTATTTATTTGTTTTTTCTACAAAGGTTAAAAGCAGGGTTGTGGTCATAGCAGCTTTGGATATCTCTTGCCTTCTTGTCATGTGAGAAGATACACATGGTGTCAACAGATATCCAAATAAAACCTACAATTTTATCTCTGTTGGTCAACTCAAGTGACACACTGCCTTTATTAACAGAGATATTCATCAGTGAAGCCTGCTGTTTATAAAAAAAAACAAAAATAAAAACAAATGCTTGGGCTGTTAAATATATTTTTGAATACCCGCTTTTTTTTGTCAATATCATAAATACTAAAGACACGGGACAACATTATAAGACAATGCTGAGAGACTAAATGTAAAGATTAAAATAGTTCAAACATTATTTTTTCAAGTTTTCTAGTTCATGAGAAAAAAACAAACAAACAAAAAAAAAGGTTGAATCAAGCGAGCACGAAAACACTACACTTCAGTCTTTTCTTCAGTCTCGCCTTGGCCCGTGCGTTTAAAAGAGCTACCGCTAACGGGGGCAGCTGGACAAATGTCAGACTGTCGTTAAACAAAATTGTTTCCGTGTGAACTTTGTCCTGTCTGTTCAAAGATGCTTGCCCATTGTCGCTTAGGCAGGATCCTGGTTTCCAAAGGAATTCATAAAAGCAGTCAAACATACCAATAAAAACAAAGAAGTACCATGCATATCTTGCAAGACGACATATTCTCAAACAAGAGACAAAGTTTTCTTTGTATAGGCGAAATATCAAGTGAGAAGGGAGTGGGTGAAAGGCAAAGGCCTCTAATCAATACTAAATACCATAATTCCAAAACCAAACAAACAAACAAAAAATCTGTACACAAAGAAGTATGCATGAGTTTAGACTGGATCAGCAGTTTGTTTTCTTTTTTTTCCTCAGTAATTTTCTCATCATACTTTAAGTCTTTGCCAAACTGCTACAATACAGACAAGTTTTCAGTTGATCCCAATCTCTTTGTTCTCCTCCATATATCTGGAAAAGGGTCGACTGGCTGGAACCTCCAGACCAGACTTCTCCATACCCGTGATGGGGGAGCTTCTGCCAGTGTGAACGCGGTCCATGCCTCCTCCAGGCATGGCTCCCAAGGAAGTGATTCCCGTCCCGCCGAGGCTGACGGGCAGCTGGGTGATGCCTCCGTTCTGAATCACAGAAATCTCATTGTTCTTCATGGCCAGGCCGTTGGTGATGGCGGCGGCGTACTGGTTCCAGAAGCCCGGGTCCACGTTCATGGCGCGGGCCGCCAGGTCCTTCTGAAACATCTCGCTGAACTTCATGGCGTCGCCGCCCAGCAGGGCCATGGGGTTCTCCACCGACAGGCGCCGGCCCCGGCGAGCGGGGGCGTTGTTCCACATATGTGTTCCCATGTGAACCTGAAAGATTCAACAAAAGGAGCAGAACAAAGTCAAGCACGGTGGGGCATTTTCTGTATGTCAAAACTGTAAATGACACATGAATAACATGCTGAAATAGAAATTGCAAAACAATTTTGCATTAAAAAACTAACCTCCTTGATGAACTAATTAAAGAAACCCCCCAAAATAATGCAACAGGGGTGTCCAACTATAGTGCTCAAAGGACAATATTTCCACATTTCTACTCCAGTAGCTGATTTAGGCGACTGAATCACATGACAGTCAAGTCGTCAAATTCAGTAGATGCCTGTTTGTGAGCCACCCATTTTAACAAGGTTTGTTGACATGTCAAAACACCTAAAATACGTAGGACGCTGCCTTTGATGACCAACAACAGCCATCAGTGTCTTATATCAAACAAAATGACAGAACAGTTTAATCGTCAGTAACTTTGAATATATGTTGGTGGTTTGATCCTGGAATTAGTCTTTTATCCAAACAACCAAGTCTCCTCCAGAGTAATATGAGAAAAGGTTTCACCAAGCATGTTTCCATGAAGTTAATGTGTTCCTGCAACCAGAATGACCCAGTGGGTCCAGAGTTTGTTTTGGGTCTCACCTTCAGATTGCCCTTTGTGGTGAAGGCCCTTCCACAAATGGAGCAGGCGAAAGGTTTCTCTCCCGTGTGTGTGCGCTCGTGGATTTGAAGGGCGCTGGCCGAGGAAAAATTCTTCCCACACGAATGGCAGTTGTGCTGCTTAGGAGTGCGACGTGGAGGCGGCGGTGCCAGCATAGGGTTGATGCTGGGGCTCATGGTGGTCGGGGGCGCTGCGGCTGGAACCTGAATGCCCATGGGCAGGTGAGCGCTGTCGCTCAGAGACTTCCCATGTCCGTTCATTTCCATCTTGATCATGTTTGTTGCCGTACTGGCTAAATTAGGAGTACTTAGTCCTGAAAAACAGACACAAAGGTAGTATTTTAAGTGCTGATGTAATAAATTTGCATATAGTAATTTAACAAAGTAAGAGACTGATAAGTCTCTCAAAACATGCATGTTTTCATAAGTCAACATTCTGGTAACTAGTATTACGAGAAAATCAACAATATATACATTAAATTTGATCAGGTTTTGCTCAGACTCACCTCGATCCCTGTTTAGAAACAGCATGTTGAAGTGGCTCTCCTCCTTGATGAAGTGCCTGCCAGGTTGAGTGGCAGTCAGGTCGAGGGCCCCGGTCCCTTCAGTAGCAGAATGGGGAGACGGGGTCTCTGATTTTTCTGACTTCACTGTTGTCAGGCCAGCTGCATTGTTCTCCTGGCCCTCCTCTGCTGTCATTGCACTGCTGCTGTTGTTATTATTGAGTGTAGCTGGGGACTTGGACCGCTGGCTCTCAGAATGGCTGTGAGCTGGGGACAAATGCTGCATAGAGCCAGAGGACTCTGACAAAGCGGGGCTTCCCAAGCTCTGACCTTCAGCATCCCCCACAGCAGTCAGGGAATCAGTTGTAAAGCAGTCAGTCTCCCCGGGAAAGCTGCTGCCATTCTGTGCAGTCTTCAGGCCAAATGCGCGACTTATGTTGGCAGTAGAGTCAATCATCTTCATCTGGTTTTCCATTGCAGCAATGCTAGAAATGATAGAAGTTGGAGGTGAGCTCCCAGGTGAATAGGGCTTGGAAGGGTCTATTTCTCCGTCTTTTAAGTCCATGTCATCATCCATAGCCTGCTCCATTTCATCCAGCAGGTCGTCATCGTAGTTACTCATTGCGTCTAGGCTCTTTTCATCAAAGGACACATCCGTATCCATCTCCTGCAGATTTTCAGGAACAGGGGTGTTGGGAATCTGCCCTCCCATGTGCATACGGATGTGTTGTTGCAGCACAACAGCATTGGTGAACTTTTTCTGACATATCGGGCAGGAGTGCTGGACTCGAAGTGGTGGTTTCGACCTGTGCACACCAAAGTGCGTCTTTAGATTTCCTTTAGTAGTGAACGCTCGTCCACATATCTTGCATTTGAAAGGCCTCTCGCCAGTGTGGATACGGTAGTGCATCTTCAGAGCACTCTGGCAGCTCAGAACACGATGGCAGATGACACACTGGTTGGGGTCGGTCATCTTCTTATCAATGTTCTCGACAAGCTGCTGCAACTTTGACGTCTCTGAGGTTTGCATAGAGTCTAGGAGTCCTCCAAAGGGAAATTTTGCCTTAAACTGGTCAGAAAGCATTGGAAGGACAGGATGGGAGATAGAATTTGAAGCGGAGTGGGGACTGCTGATAGGCTCAGTGAGTTGGCCACTGCCTGACAATGTCGTAGAGGTGACAGTGGTGGGAAGAAGTGCTTGACTTACTGTGGTTGTGGTGGCTGTGCTCTCTCCTGGCCTAATAGGGCAACTTGGTGACAAGAGAATGCCTTCAGGTTTCAGGAGGGGAGGTGCATCACTCCCAAAGCTAGGTTTCGGGGAGGGTGAAGTAGTGGTCATGCCAGAATCATTGGCGATATTTGGGGACAAAGATGCACACTCACTTGTGGGTGGCGAAGGCCTCTGAGGGGACCTGTTAAGCGGAGTGAGGCTAGGAGAATCTGTAAAACCTCCAATCATACTGGGAAGCGTCGGAGGCAGCTGGAGGCCAATGGATGTGGGGACAGTGGGGAGGACTGGTTTACTGTCGAGCCAGGTGGTTACAGGTTTTTCAGGGGGCAGCGACATGCCGTATGGAATACCGGAGCTTGTGGGCACATTGTCCAGGTACTCTGGTACAGGGTAAGGGTTCATTTGAATGTGTGGGTATTTTTCTTTGTGCCTCTGAAAGTGGACTTTAAGATTCCCCTTGGTGGAGAAACGATTACCACATATATTGCATTTGTAGGGCCTCTCTCCAGTGTGAGAGCGCAGGTGGATCTGCAGGGCGCTGTCGCTGCCAAACACCTTGGCACAGAATCGACACTTATGCTTAAAGAAGGGGTCTTCGGAGCTGGGCTTGGTGTCAAACACAGACACATTGGGGGGTTTTCCCTTGCGGTGTTTCATTAGAGCAGAAAGGGGGTCAAGTGCGTTGGCTGTGGCTGCTATGCTAGCCAGTGGATTGGGGAAGATGACGCTGCTCGAGGAACTGTGAGGTATCAGTGGTAGACTGGAGGCAGAGTTCAGGAGGCTGCTGTGACTTAGCGAGGGAGGAGTGGTGGAGTTCCTGGGAAGAGCCGAAGTGCTGCTGACGCCACCGCCGCCTCCTGTTAGGCTGCTACTAGTGCTACTGTTGTTATTTGAGACAGTGGATGAGCAGGTGGGATGTAGGACTGGCAAGCCAGAAACACTTGGTGGTGGAAATGCTGAGTTGTTTGACGGTGTGTTTGGAACTGAGGAGTTAGACTGCGGAGTACTGTTCTGCGGTGTTTGAGAGAGAGGCCCTTCTATTGCTGAGGTCAGAGGTGAAGGTCCTTGAGCACTAAGGGTGGCAGGCAACCTGACAGGTAGCTGATGGACAGGGGGTGTGATGAAGTTATGTAAATGAAGCTGGTTTGCAACAGGAGGGACACAGGAGGATACAGAGCCCTGGTTTCCCGCAGCACTGTTGTGATGGTGGCTGAGAGCAGGTTGTGGCGGAGACTGTCTGTTCATGAGGGCCACTTGACTTCGTATTTGTTCTATGAGCTGCAGTTGATGAATCTGTTGCTGCTGGAGAGCCATAAGCTGGTCCAGGATCATAGGGATAGCCATAGTGGACACCCCACTGCCCGCTGCCGCCGCCGCCGCCCTTACACTCTGCGAAAACTGGGCGACCGCAACCCGAGTACCGTGCAGGGTCTCCAAGGTAACATTGGTGCTTGGCATGGTGTAGCTTGTAATTGCAGAGGGGACAACATCGCTTAGCTGAGGTAGGGAGCCATCTGGCTCGGGTGATGTCACATCTCTCTCTTCGGAGTCCATATTTTTGTCAGGAGAAAGCTCCAGCTCCATCTGCTCATCCTCCTTTTCCAGGACACTGACCCCATTTAAGGGATCCGTCTCTGGGATGTCATCGCCCTCGCCGGCAGGACTCTGGTTCCCCTCCCGGGCGTCCTCGCTGTCGTCTTGCTCGCTGTTGCAGCTCGGGATGGGCGAGGGCTCTGAAGGGTACTCCTGGGAAGGGTTCGGCGTGTCCTCGTTGTCGTTCACGATGAGCACTAGGGGGTTCTTTGTACAGCTCTTTAAATGTTCACAGAAGTCTGACCACTTGAAGAACTCGGCACAACACTTCTCACACACGTGGGTTTCTTCACTGCCGCTGCGGCTCTCGTTCCCGCTGTCGGCGTCGTCCACCACATCACCTTGGGCTGCAGGGAGGGGAGAGGGCAGAGAGGAAGGGAGGAGGGGGATGAAAGAAGAATTAATGAATAAATAATCAATAAAGAATTCACACATATTTTGCAGTAGAGTGCAGCAAAGATTTAGCCTTTGATTTTTTTCCCCAATCTCTTTTAACATAACCAAAATCAATATTCTTTCTATTTTTTTTTTTTTTTGCTTTTTACGCTGAACAAATTACCCTAGTTCACCAACTCTCAAGACCCAGATTTGTGCATTCACACCCTCTCCATAGAGCCAGCTAATAATTTTCTTTGTGCAATCCATCAAATTATGAGGGCCTATCAATTGTGGATACTGCCGCTTAATGAAATTCCATAGAACCCATTGATTTCCAATATTTCATACAATTCACAGCTGCCTCATCTGTTGGGTACAAATAAGGACTTTGATGGCCCCATTAGGATTCCCCTCTGCTATCAAGCTCAGTCATTTCCACCTGAATTTCAAACGCTCCGGCCTTTCCCTTTACTCCATAGCACCGCAAAGGTAATCCGCGAGCCCTGAGCCCTGAATCCGCGAGTCTTCAAGCTTAGACGTTGTTACAAATCCACTCCCTATTTTAACTAAAAATGGAAGAACATGAAGGAAATTGGGCATTTCAAATGAGCGCAGCCAAAAGAATTTAAATTCTGTGCAACAAAATGTTCTTCTAAAATATTCCGAATGCTGCAGTTCCTTTCAGCTACACACTTTTTCTTCCCAACACTAGACTCTACAAATTACATACTTGTGCCATGGCAGCAAAGTCCCTGATTAGTTACACATGTTTAATCACAGTTGTTGGAAGCCACTTCCTCTTCCACATGCAGTCCTCGAGAGTCAAACAAACCGGCACAAGCTCTGAACATGGATCCAGTTCACACTTGATCAAAACCGAGGCAAACGTCCTCTTGTGTAAGTTTATTTTTTTCCTTCCCTCTTTAAGTGCAGTTACACAGCATATCTGTGTCTCTGTGTGTATAATGTGTGCAAATAAGTCAATTTAAACAAGGCAAAGGGAGGGGGGTTATCAGCGTCAGGACACACCAAGACATCAAAACAACAAGGAGTCATACTTTAGATGAAAACCTAAAGACATATTTCTTGCAGGTGAAAGTCTTTTTGGTGAAAGAGGAGAATGTGACAGATGCCATTTCCTCCTGTAAGGAGCATAAAGTCACTCTCCCAGCTCTACCTGTTGCTCCACTCTCTCAATCACTATGTGCACAACACCTTTACAAGTGTGAAAAACAGAACATTGAAACGATTTTAGCTCCTTAAAAAAACCCAGAAAATTGAGGAGAAACTGGAGGAGCAAACAGCGACCAGTCTTATTAGGGAGACTTTGTTTCAAAACTACAGCTTTACATGCTGAGCAGCAGATAATTCCACTTAATAAGCAGCTAATATTCTTCTTTTCTTTGGCAAAATGGCAAAAATATCCAGCACAATAAGCAGCGGAAAGCCACCACTAAAGTCAGCAGGTGTTTATTCAAAATATGTTTTATGAATAAAACAGAGCAGATATTATTATTATCATAGGTAGAAATTGTTACGTTAGCAGCAGCAGCAGTGGGGATATTTTCTTGCTTTTCTGTGCTTTGATTAAAAGAAACATGATTTTATGACATGCATTTTTGTTTGAAACAAATCTGAAAACACCATGGCGACCTGAAACCGCTGTGTTTTTTGCGCTTTGAGAATCTCATGCAGGCCTGTGCCTGTCTTCAGTCCCAGCAGGACGTATGTCCACTCAGTTATTCTGTTGCTTGTTGTCATTGATACAAACTGAACCCAAAGATCGTTCAAACGTCAAATACAATTCACCTTCGTTTTTTTTATTTCCCATTTTGACAACTTTCTTTTGCCATTTTGACTTATTCAATGAAAATATTAAAATAAAAATATAAAATAAAATTTAAAAAATACAAATAAACCAAGGTTCCAATTACAGAGCCTTGTTTGTGTTGCCATAGCCACTGGCTACAGTAATTTCTTCTTATCAAGGTTAAAAACAAAAACAAGCAGAAGAAAAATAGAAAACTAACACAAAGCCCACTTTAAATGTACATTATTGTTTTAGAATTACCATGTATTACCATATATATATATATAAAGATGTTCAGTCTCAAAATTAAAACACAAACCAAGAAGAGAGAAAAATTTAATAGTAATCAGAGAAAGGAGCCAGCGCCTGGAACTGCAGTCGACACGTGACAGCGGGTTAAAAAGCTCCTTAACCCGGCAGCGGACAGCACAACTCATTTCCATAATTGAGGGTTGAAAGGTCAACACAAATGAGCAGGCATTGTGTTGAGCTGATTAGTTATTAGAATGGTATTACTGTCAATCTCTTTTATTCATTCATACAATCACAAGTGGGGGCCTTTGTGTGCCTCTGACCTCACACACTCACACACACTGGCACGTTTTCCAAAGACAAAGAGTTTACTCAGACCCTGTGCATATGTGTGGAGATCAGCAAAATGAAAAATATATACGTGCACACTGAGAATTTTTATTTTTATTTATTTATCTTTATTGCACAGACTTGATAATCTAAAGTTGACTCATATTAAGTTGATTAAAAAAAACATAAAAAGACATGTGAATTTAAAACATTAGAAGAAGAATGTTTAATTATAAAAATAAAAAAAAAGCTCAGCTAAATTAAATGCTAAAACTCAATATTACGTGTTTTTTGTTCGCCGTTTAAAATTTCAGAGAAACAGGACAAAATAATAATAATAATAAAAAAACGATCAGGAGGCAGAGACGTGCTGCTGAGTGTGAGTTCAAACTCTGCAACAATTAGTCAGTGTTAATTACAGCGATGCCATCCGCCGCCATAAACCACCTGAACGGTTCTGAACCTCGAGTGAAAACATCACAATGTGTTGGAGGCTCAGGAAAAAAAAAACAAGGCTTCGTCGTGCAGCTGTCAGATTTGTTGCATCTTTGCAGCACGAAGGTGTGTGTCTGCAGACACGTGCGCACGTGTCTGTGTGTGTGGATGAGTGTATTGATTTTCTAAGGACTATAGGATGAGAAAGAGTGTGTGTGTGGGGGGGGGAGGAAAAAAATCCAATCTGTTTTTCCATCCCTTTAAAAGTCTTCATTTACGCAGATGTAAATATTTAGCTGAACGCAGTCGATGGATGAATCTGTGTGTCCACTTTTGTTTGTTTATTTTTTTTATTTATTTACTAGAATCACTAATTTACATAAGACCTCAGAGATGTTTTTATGCTAATTCTGTAAAGGACATACAGGAAGGGGATTGACAAAAAGAAAAGGAAAAAAAAAGCAAACAAGCGCAGACTCCGCTCCCATTCCTTCGTTTTCCAGATTCAATTAATAAGACACAGAAATGACGAGCGACGCTTTTCACATCCGAAGTGTGTCTTTCTTTAGAGGGGGAAAAAAAATCAGGTATTGTCATTAATTCACCAGCTTGTTTTCTACATAAACCGTCGATGATCAGCATCTGTGCTCTAATTATTCCCACATCATCCATTTCTTTCAAGAATCCGAGGACAACCTCACACTCAGAGTGAGAGAGAGATGATTCACTGTGAGTTCGCTCTCCAGCTGGGAGAAAAAGAAAAGAAAAAAGAAAAAAAGAAGGCCTCAAATGCTGCCAACAATGTTGGAATTCTGTGATTACATTTTTTCCGGTAAATATTCTTTTTAAAATAAAAAAACAAAACAATTCTGCTCGCAGAACTGTAATCATCCAGATAATCATTTTTAAAAATAAATGTATGCAATAGATTCCAGTCAGGACTGAAAAGATGAAAAGCGCTTTGCTCTGCACAATACAGCTTCAAATTAATTATGTCAATCTCTCTAGTTGAAGTTTTGGTCAGTGTCAAAGCTTATGCATTAATTATTTTCCTGACATTTTTTTTTGTTTGCTTTTGTGTGTGTGTGTGTGTGTGTGCGCGTGCGCGTGTGCGTGTGTGTGTGTGTGTGTGTGTGTGTGTGTGTGTGTGTGTGTGTGTGTGTGCATGTGCTTTGGATATTGAACAATTCCTGGAGACTGATGTCTGTGAGGCAACACCCTGGTGAATCCCCCAGACCTGTCGGAGGCTCGGCCTGCTCCGAGGCCGGACGTGCGCTTATCATCGAGTGGTACAGTCATATCTGCAAAAACAACACATACACACACTCACACACACACACATACAGAGGCCTTTTGTCATCCCCCTGCTGATGTGGCGCAGCCAAAACATTAACGATTTGTTTGTGCAAGCGTTCGCAATACAGTATTCAGTGACGGCGCTGCGTCCGGATGGCCGCGCCGCTCGGCACGATGGCTCAACCTGTGCCTGGGGGGGCAGGAGGAGGTCCGACACGCGAGCACACGGACGTTTCATCAATTTATGTTCTTTCTAAACTCAGTATTCGCAGCAGGCTTCAACTGCTGAGCAAAATCGGTTTGCATTAAAAATCTGCATCTTTTATAGTGGTTTGGTTTAGGTTCTGTGAAGCACAAGATGAAGGAGGGTTAAGGCAGGAGGGTGGGGGGAGGGGGGAGGTAGAGTAAATTTGACCTGACACTGCAGGGCAACCAGACCCACCACACTGTTTGCCATTCAGGACAGGGAGGTGGGGATGCAGGGGAGGGGGGGGGGAAGTGCAACATCTTCAGCAGGTAAGCCTCCCAAACACGCTCCAGTCAAATCAAACAGCGCCTTCCGTCTTCCTGCCTCGGCCCTTCCTCTCGATCCGGATCGCGTTTGCTCGTGCGCCGTTTTCAAGCTCCGAGTAGTAATTAAGACACAGCCATCTTTTTTTTTTTTTTTTTTTTTTTTCTGGTTTGTTTTGTTTGAGTGCCTTCTCAAAAAGACATCCTTGGCACATCCACGTGGGTGGTCCGCAGGCCTGCACCCAGTGGTGAGAAGGGATTAAAACAAAAGGCAAACAAAAGCCCCACTGCAGGGGAAGTGGGCAACAACTATGTTGTCACTGTCAGCAGGGGTTTTAGCACTCTCTCCATAATTTCTCTCTCTCTTTTTTTTTTTTTTACTCTTCAACAAAGCACGAAAGAAGAAGGTTCTGACTGAATCGTTTATCTCTCTCTGAGGATGTCAGCCTTGAATTAATACAAACATGGGCCTCAGGAATGTTGCGGCTAATAAATAAATAAATAAAAGGTAAAAGAGCAACCGAGTTATGCTTGCTCATCCATGCGCTGCCTTTTCCCTGAACTCTCACCCCACTGCACACAGGTTGAACGTAAAAGTGCAAAAGGAGTGACGGTGCTGCTGCTGCTGCTGCTGCTGCTGCTGCTTCCGCTTCCCACTCAGACACGAGTGAGCTGTGCTGCCAAGGTCAGCAACACGCATGTTCTAATTGTACAAAGAGCTTGACATCTAGCGGCAGGATCTGCCCGGCCAGGGGACTACACAAAGGTTAAGTCAGCAAGCTTTGTAAAAGCACTCCTAAGCTGACAACCCCTCCCTCCTTCCTCTCCCCATGCTAACACACATACACTACCCCCCCCCACCCCCCTCCCAACCCACACAACCCCCCAATCGTCGAGCCCCCAGGCGAGGAGGTAGAAAGGTGGGGGCAAGTGGCAGCAGACATAATCTCTGGCACTTTATTTCAGTTTTTCATGTTTTTTTTTTTTCTGTTGCAGTGATGCAAGACATTTACCGTGTTTGAGCTGAAGAAGGGGGGAAGCTTTGTCCTAAACACATCAGATAAATTGGAAGGTTTAGGGAGAAAACACAAAGTTTTAATTTAACTTTTGCTTTTCTTGTATTTAACAAAATGAACGCCTTACTTTTTTTTTGTTTATTTGGGTTCCTTATCATTTCCCCTTCCACGAATATGAATTTCAACTTCGAATTGGAACTTTCGAGCTACTTCGGAGAGCAGGTTTCGAAAGGCGAACGGTCGATACGGATCGCCGTGGCGACGGGTGGTAAGAAGAAGGAAGAGCGGAGAAAGCCGGTCACGACGACGGCGCGGCGTTGAGAGCCGGATGCGACGTGGCGTTATTAGGTTTGGCGAAGTGACTGTGTGGGGATTCGGGATGCCGTGCCAAAAAAAGGTCGGGATTGTTTCCATCCTCCCCTCACCTCAACACACACGCACACACACACACACACACACACACGAGGACAAACCGGCCTGTGTGGTGCAACAATGAGAAGAGGACATTCCACAGCCACTTCCAGGCTCTAGTGGCACAATGCCATTGTCAGGATACAGTAAAAAAAAAAAAAAGTCACAAGTTGAGTTGAGAAAAATCCAGTAAAGTCTACATTTACGTCATCTACTCCTGTTTCTAGATCCATCTCTTTGCAGATTTTCAACAGAAACAAGAAATCCCCCCCACTCTTTTTTTTTTCCACATTATAAATCCAACAGGAGAGAAACCTGATGGATGTTCTGTATCTCTGCCCAAAATTCAAGGGGGTGACAGGAGGGGGAACAGGGAGGAGGGGTAAAACGGGACAATCTGAGCCCCCAAACACTGACGGTGTTTGTGTTTTTTGTGACTGTGAGCAGCCCATAAATTACCCCCCCAAAAAACACAACAAAAAAACAATGAGCAAATTGGACAAAAGGGCCAGGAGTCATTAATGTGAACCCCCTCTGTCTCCATACACACACACCCCTACACACACACACACACACACACACACACACACACACACACACACACACACACACACACACCTCCCTACACAGCCACAATTCAACATGCAAAGACAGCCGCTCCCCCGAGATTACATCACGCATTTCTTTCCTAAAGAAGCCCAGAGAGATGTGTGTGTGTGTGTGTGTGTGTGTGTGTGTGTGTGTGTGTGTGTGTGTGTGTGTGTGTGTGTGTGTGT
>CAEGAF010115424.1:0-18520 GCA_903067075.1 Micropoecilia bifurca
AGTGAAGCTCCTCCAATCAGGCTCCTCCTCAGCTCTGATTGGCTAAGCAATGTAACGTGATCCTCTGATTGGCTAAGCAATGCAACCTGATCCTCTGCAGCAAGTGATGGCAAAGCGGCGCATCATCAGGACTTTTCACAAGTGAGTCTTTACCTCAGAGGCTCCGCCGAACCCCTGGGACCGACTCACTGAACCCTTGAGGTTCATCGAACCCCAGTTTAAGAACCAGTGGTTTAGCCATTAGAAACTGTTAGCATGTTAGCACTTTTTCTCTTTCCTTCCAAATCCAACAACGAGCTTTACAGTCAGACGCCACAGGACATAAATCTTTATACCCGAAGTCATCTGCAAATTGCAACTTGTGTTTTCATGTTTCTCTTAGAGTAACAGCTTCTTCTTTAGCGGCCGACATTTCAGCCGCGTTCTGGCATGTTTGTGAATTCGCTCTTTAAATTTTTCCTAAGCATTTACACTTCATGTTTCCGAGCTTGTGATGTCGGCACACAGAGATCCGCTTCCTTCCTCCGTTTCAGGGCGACTCCACGGTGGTGGGAACCAGCAAACTGCGCGACCTTTACGAACGATTCGAGGACGAACTGGTGAAGCGGCAGGAACGAGCCAAAGACGCTCGACCCAAATGGGAGCCGCCTAAAACCAAACTGGACGAGGATCCAGGTGTGAAGCCCAACTTTGCTGCAGTTCTTCTTTATACATTTTATTTGGATGGAAAGCTAAAAGTTACATTAAATCACTGTAACTTTATTTAAGTGATCTGACGCCTTAAATAGGCCCTTTAATCCCAGTTTTAAACAGAAGAATCTGAAATATAATACAATAAAATGACAGATTAGGTGTTTATTTGTAACTTTTAGATTGTATGAAGATTTAATCCTGGGTTTAGACGTGTTCACGTGGAGGAAACTGAGCCTTAAAGCGGATTAAAGGTTTTTTAATAGGCGATTTTCATCAGAGCATAAGCTCAACATGCTTCTGCTAAATAAAATAATAAAAAATAAACTGCTATTGTGTGGAACTTTAAAAGTGATGAAATGCCAGTTAATGTCCAACTTCCTGTTATCTTTTTGGAAACTAAAATAGCTCATTTAAAAATCACCGTGGAGATTTTCTGATTCAGATTTATTCATGTAAAACATTGATAGTGCATATTAATCATAAATAAGCCAGATTGTAGCTCCAGGCTAGTTTCTGTCTGCTTGTCCCTCAGCAGGTTGATGTTCGCATAAAAACATGAGACCAGATTAATGAATACATGTCCATGACTGTTCTGTAACTTACTTCCACTTCTTCTTTTAGCACTTTTACCTTTTCTGTTGCCACTTCTGCTACTTTTTCTCATTTTCTAATTTTGTTACTTCCACATCTTCTGCTAATTTAATATCATCTTCTACTTTGCATTCTGCTGCTTCTCCTACTTCTACCTTTTCTCTCACTTCTTTGGCTACTTGCACTTCTCCTACTTTTATTTTTCTACTTCTACATCTTCTGCAGTAATTTCAAGACAATTAACATTTATATTTATTTATGTTAATATTTTCAAAGCCTGTCATAGAAAATGTTTAAAAAAAATGTATACAGTTTACAGGAAACACATGGAGTGTTTACATGGTGACTCCTCTGATGTCGGTGACCTTTCAGTGACCTTTTGGCTCAGCTTCACCTTTGCCTTTTCGCTGCAGACGACAGCAGCAGCGAGTCGGACTGCGAGTCGGACGGCGACGGCAGCAGCTGCTCCAGCAGCTCCGACTCCGAGGTTTTCGACGTCATCGCTGAGATCAAGAGGAAAAAGGCGCATCCGGACCGCCTGCATGAGGAGCTGTGGTACAACGACCCGGGCCAGGTGAGGCCGAACCAGGCGGCACCCAGTTCACACCAGTGAGGCTGGGGAGGGTAATGGTGGAAAACAACAGGAGACGTTCCTACATTTCTATCCTTCCTTTTTCCATGTTTGCCTTTTCTTTCCTTCTTTTGATCTTTTCTTGCTTCTTTGTCTCTTTCTCCTTTTCTTTCTTCTTTCTCCCTCATTTCTTTCCTCCTTCCATCATTCTGCCTTCATTTTTTCCTTCTTTTCTTCTTTTTTCTTTTTTCCTTTCCTATTTTCTCTCCTTTTTTCCTTTGTTTTCCCTTTCCTTGTTTCCATTTCTCCTTTATTTTCTTATCTTTTTTCTATCCTTCCTTCTTCCATATTTTCCTTTTCTTTCTGTCTCTTTTCTTTCCTTCTTTTGATCTTTTCTTCCTTTTTTGTCTCTTTCCCCTTTTTCTTCTTTCTCCTTTTTCTTCTTTCTCCCTCATTTCTTTCCTCCTTCCATCATTCTGCCTTTATTTTTTCCTTCTTTTCTTCCTTTTACTTTTTTCCTTTCCTATTTTCTCTCCTTCCTTCCTTTTCTTGCTTTCCGTTTCTCCTTTATTCTCTTTTTTCTTTCTCTCTTCCTTTCTTCCATTTTTCCTTCTTCCATCCTTTCTTCCTTTCTTTCTCTTTCTCTCCTTTCCTCCCTTCGTTCTTTAACTTATCTTTTATTACTAATTCTCCATATTGAAAGTTTCACCACTTCTGAAATATTTGCCATTGATCTGTAAATCTATAAATCTACATCTAGAATACGTAGATGTATAGATTTAAAGATCCGGATCTTTTCCGCTCCTCCCCTCGGTCGGGACCGTAATCTTCCAGTGGGAGTAAATCCCAGCAGATTAACGGTCCGATCCCGCCGTCTTTCTGTGACGCCATCTTGATTTGTTCCTGAACCTGTGAAAACCTGGGAGCCAAAGGTCGGCAGCCTGCAGCGTTTCCTCCGGTTCTACCTGGCGCCATCACGGATCTCTCTGCTCCTCTCTCTCTCTCTCTGTCCAGATGAATGATGGCCCCCTGTGCAAGTGCAGCGCCAAGGCCAGACGAACGGGGATCCGCCACAGCATCTACCCCGGAGAGGAGGTGGGACACGCTGTGAATAAATCACCCATCGTGACCTTGACGCTGCGCCACAGCACGGCCAAGGGCAGCGTCTCACTCATTCCCACACAAAGGCCATTCACCCACCGACTACAATAAATGTGACTCCATCGCCTGTATAAGAAGATTAAAAAATAGACTCGGGTCCTTGTAACTCACTGATTATGTTTTCATGAGAAGCTTTAGCTTCTGTTAGCCTCTTCAGTGGAAGAATAAAGCACATTTTAGCCTTGATATCTGACCTTCATGCAGCATGAATTGATAAAAATCATGCATTGATTAATAAATCCTCCAACCTGCAGGTATTTTGGAGTTTTTTCAATTCGCACATCAGTCTTGACAAGATTTGCTGCATATTTGCTACTTGACATGAGATTTTCAATCCACACGGATATAAAACGTCGGCTCTCTGAAGTGAAAATGCAAAGTTTTTGCCATCAATTGCTTTTAAACGCATTCCAGTTTTATTTTTACACATCCTAAAGAATTCAGGTGAAAAACAAGCATGTGTGATTAAAAACAAAGGAAACCTTTTGGCAGACTGAAACAATTAATTGATTATTCAAATAATTGTCAACTATCTGCAGATTAGTCATTAGCTTGAGTAAAGAGACTCAAAAAAGGCAATTTGTTGAGAAACAACACATTCAGATCGGATATGAGACCAAAACTGTACAAAGTATACATTTTGCATTAAAAACAGACCTTCACTCTGTAAAAGTTTTAGCAAAAACTAAGATTTTCTTCTTGACATGAAAATTTCATTTCAGTTCTTTACCAGGGTTTTCTAATGCAGCGAAATCATTAATCATTTGGGAACTGAATTCAACCTAATTGAAACACATCCTGTACAATTCACTGAAAAACAAACATTAAAAATCCTGTAGGGGTAAAACGATTAATCGGTTCTTCAAATAATTATAAACTCATATAGTAACTGGCATATAAAAAATATGTTTTCTTAAAGAAAACTAAAACCACGTTCAGAGGAATGATTCAGCCAAAACTGTATAAAATAAATATATATATTACATTTAAGATGAAAACTGTCTGTAAATATACATATTTACCAATTAATTGGTTCTTTAAATAATTATAAACTCGTATAGTAACTGGAATATAAAAATTAGCTAAAAGAAAACTAAAACCACATTCAGAGGAGTAATTCAGCCAAAACTGTACAAAATAAATATATATTTTACATTTAAGATACAATAAAAACTGTCCGTAAATATACGTATCTACCGATTAATCGATTCCTCAAATAATTATAAACTCGTATAGTAACTGGAATATATAAAAATACATTTGCTAAAAGAAAACTAAAACCACATTCAGAGGAGTAATTCAGCCAAAACTGTACAAAATAAATATATATTTTACATTTAAGATAAAAACTGTCTGTAAATATACGTATTTACCGATTAATCGATTCCTCAAATAATTATAAACTCGTACAGTAATCGATTAACCGCTAACTGGAGCATACACTTTACTGAAATAGCATTTTTATCTGAAAAGTATTAATCCCCTGGTTGTAATCTTTGTTTTGCTGCCAGCCTGTCAAGCAGTGCCGTCCCATGAACAACAACGCCGGGAAGCTGTTCCACTACAGGATCACCGTCTCTCCCCCCACCAACTTCCTGGTATGATGTCATCAGTGATGTCACTCCTCCGCTCCAGAAGCTCAGATGTTTGACTCCACCGTTTCGATTCCCTTGTTTTCCAGACCGACCGGCCGACAGTGATAGAGTACGATGACCATGAGTATCTGTTCGAAGGATTCTCTCTGTTCTCCCACACTCCTCTCACCAACGTAAGTCTGAGGAAACGATTAATCGATTAACACGTCGGTCAGACATGTTTACTGACCACATTCTATTTTTTGTTTTTGCATTAGTTTTCTGGTTGTAATCAGAAGGAGTTGATAGTTTAAAGCTGCATCACTTCCAATTCCTCCAGCTTTTATGAATTAATTTCAGTACGAATTGTAAGTTTGAGGGTTTGCAGGGTTTCAGCACTGCAAAAATACAAAATCTTACCAAGTATTTTTTCTGGTGAAAATGTCTTAGTTCACCTAAAATAAGAAAGAACTAACTTTTCAGCATTAAATAGGAGCTTGTTTTAATTCCTAGTAGATTATATAACTTATAAAAGACATGCTTCCTACTTTATTAGTGATTAATTATAAGTTAATAAATTGGTGTAAAATAAAACTAACAGTATTATTGGAATTTTTTTTATATCACTGTTTTTTCCCACAACACCATAAATCAATAAATTTAAAAATGTGATTAAATGCAGTTATATGTGGCATCCTTAAAAATCCTATTTTACATGGGAATATTTTTTCAGTATTTGTTGTTTGTAACGTTATGCGACATGCAGTCACAGCCATACACCTAACAGAAAAAAGAAATTATAACTAATTTATCATCTTTTTTATTTTCACAATAATACCACAAAATATTGCAATGAAATTCTAATACCTATAGACTCATGCAAACACAAATATAGAGTTTTCTTAAATTTCCACATTGATCTGAGTTTTTGTAAAACAAATAATCATTTTTAATGAAAACATTTGTGTGGATGAAAGGCCAAGACTTAAAAAAAACGTATCTGTTTCTCCAGATATGTCAAACATGATAGATATTTTCTGTTATCTCAAACAACCATTTTAATCTTGAGGAATAAACCAGATTCCTGCCCTTCGCCTCCCGCGGTCGACGCTCCTTTGACCTTCCTCCAGTTAACGCGCTGAGCGAAGCCGTCCTGAGCTTTCAGCTCCGCTTTCCTCAAACATAACTTCAGAAATCAGCTTCTGGCTGCGGGTCGGCTCCTTTGTAGCCGGGCTGACCTTGCCACCGAGTCGCCACCGCGCCGTTTGGAGGCCCGTCATTGGCTGTCGGCCGTTAAAGAGGAACGACTCGATCCGCAGCCGTTTGAGCTCTTAGAAAACTTAAACTATGATTTATGGCCACAGATCTACATCGTTTCTTATTTCTGCAAGAATTTCTGTCTAGTGTCTAGTGCAAATATTGTGGGACCTAAAATAAGTTAAAAGTAACTTAAAAGTAACTTTTCACCAAGATCTAGAAACTTGTTTTGAGTAAGTAATTCTTTAATTTTGATGAAAAAGTTCCAGATCCACAAGTGGATTTTTTCACTTGTTATAAAAGATCTTTCTCATGTTTCAAGTGAAAAACAGTCAGTGGGATGCAACTAATTATTAATTAACTAATTATTTTAGTAATTGACTAATTGATTCTTCTGAGGATTAAACAATTAAAGATTTTAGATTAGATTTTCCAATTACCGACTTAAGCTTTTTTTTATACAATTTTAAAAATACATCAAAAGATGCAAATGATTTGGTTCCTTTTTTAAAAAAAAAATACATAAATAGAAATATTTTATTACCTAAAATGCCTAAAATCATTTACATCAAAAGATGCAAATGATTTGGTTCCTTTTTTTAAAAAAAAATACATAAATAGAAATATTTTATTACCTAAAATGCAGTGATGTTGCATTTCTTTATTAACTCTAAAGCTAAAATTATACGACCTGAGGAGGTTAACTTAAAAATGATTTACAGGCAGAGGTTGCTTTTTATCTTAAATGCAAAATGATTTTTGTATAATTTTGGCTTATTTACTTCTCTTAATATGTTGCTTTATTCAGCAAACAACCATTTTAGTGTCTATTTACTCCTGTTAACAATTAATCAATGACTAAACTGACAAATATTTGTCCAGACATATGTTTTAGTTTAGGCGAAAACATATTTACAGAGTCTTAAATGCAAAATGCATATTTATTTTTGCACAGTTTTGTCTTAATCACTGCACAGTGTGTTGTTCTTTCAAATGGCCTTTTTTAGAAACTGTTTTCTCCAGTTAACGATTAATCGATTACTAAGCTAACTCATTATATCAGTACTTGATTAATCACGATTAATCTGATTAATCACGATTAATCTGATTAATCATTTCAGCTCTAGTACTTTTTCATCAATATTAAGAAATTAGCGACTTAAAACAAGCTCTTATAATTTCCTGGAAGGTTTTGTCCTATTTCAAGTGTAGTAAGATAATTGCACTTGTAATTTAGACCAAAATATTGCTGTATATTGTGTTTTTTTGGAGTTTAGCCCACGTTTGGCTAATGTGATCAATAGCATGAGAGACCCTGGAGGACGCGTCTCGATCTGAGGCGATAATTCAAGCGGGGGCCTCGTTAAAAGCCGGAGCGAGGCGGATTAGGAAACCTCCATATTAGCGCATCCATATTAGCTCGCCGCTAGTTAGCCGCTGGGACGGGCAGGACTGAGCGCTGCTCCCAGGTTAATCTCTTAAAACGAACCCCTGCGCTCCGACAACAAAGACTGTGTAACTGGGGAGATTAAACGCAGAAGATCTGGCTTATCCTTTTAGCCAGATTTCACTTGCTTAATTTCCACGAGTCGGGCCTTTTCAATGCATCCGCCTGCGTGATTTTCTTTATTTTTTCCCGTTTTCCATACATGCTTCCAGTTTAAAAAAAGGGAGGTTTTAATGAGTTTCCCCTGAAAGGCTGTAACCTCCGCCTATCGCCGTGGTAATGAGACGCCGTGTCCTTTTCTTCTCCTTGTCCTCTGCTCCTTTCATCATCACAGATTCCATTGTGCCGAGTGATCCGCTTCAACATAGATTACACCATTCACTTCATAGAGGAGATGACACCGGAGGTCAGTAAGACACCACTTTATCTCGCAGCTCCTTTTTCCCCCTTCTTCTTCTTCTTCTTCTTCTTCTTGTTTTTATCTCAAACGCCGGAGTCCAGCGGCTAATCCGCTCCAGGAGGAGGAGAAACCTCCGGGTTTGACCTACAAAAGTTGATGGGATCGATCAGTCCGACGAGCTTTCAGCTGTTCTGAGAGTGAACGTTTGATGACATGTCTCTGGGTTTTCCTCCTCGTTTCCAGAACTACTGCGTCCGAGGTCTGGAGCTGTTCGCCTCGTACTTGTTCCGGGACATACTGGAGCTTTACGACTGGAACCTGACCGGTACGAAACCAGGAACGAAACCAGGAACGAGACCAGGAACGAAACCAGGAACAAAACCAGGAACGAAACCAGGAACGATCAGCTTTAACAGGAAACCGTACTGAAAGGATAACATTCCCAAAAAGTTTTAGTTCCACTAGCAGATTATTTCACTTAAAACATCTAAATTTTCCCATGTTATTCTTACCAATATTAAGGAATTACTGCCTTAAAACAATTATCCTATTATGTTGCTGAAAAGTTACTTCTATGCTTGTTTTTTCTTGTTTCAAGTGTTTGAGTTAGAAACTGGACCAAAAGTACTTGGTAATATTTTGTGTTTTTGCAGCGTTTAATTAAAATAAACTAAAAAACACAAACTTTCCCTGAGATAAAGTACTTCACTTCAAAAACCCAAAATACTACCAAGTATTTCTGTCTAGTTTCTGGTCCAAATATCTTAGTATACTTGAAACTTAGAAGTAACTTTTCATCAGGACACAGGAGTTTGTTTTCAGTCAATGTTGATGGAAAAGTACTGAAGTTGAAATGATTAATTGGATGAAACTAGTTTCATAAAGGTGTTTGTTTTAAGTCCATAATTTCCTAATATGGATGAAATAAACAGATTATTTCACTTATTACATGGCAAAATGTCTTGTAATAAATAATCTGCTAGTAGAACTATATCATAAAAAGCTCCTATTTGTTGCTGAAAAGTTACTTGTAAATTAGTTGATCTTATTTCAAGTGTTCTAAGATATTTGCACTAGAAACTAGTCCAAAAGTACTTGGTAAAAAGTGTTTTTGCAGTGAATGTTTAACAATAGACATGATGTATTCAAAGTCAGATAAAAACCTTTATTGTGACATTTATGTTCAGTCCCCTTGATTTTATCAGCTTTTGAAATAAAACCCCAAAAATTCGATTTATCTCAGTTAACTTGTGTTTTTATGAGGTACCAGTTTGATTTCCAAAACTTTATCCCAGAATGAAACTCATCTAATCTTTGATGGTTTTGAAATTTGTTGGTTTTTTCAACAAATTGGATATTTTGACTATTGTTGTAGAAACAAACCTGAGTGTCAGTTTAAAAAGCAAAGCTTTAAAATGTATTCATTAAAGTGAAGTAAAGCAGATGAAAGTGAACCTATTGCATTAATGAAAAACCTAATTAAGTTGCTTTTGTTACATGAAAAACAAAGATAATATTCATCCCTTGGCTTTAAAGTTGAAATTTGTGTGAAAAACCATTTGCTGCATAGATTCATGAAGCCTTTTCAATCACGTCACCTCATTTCAGATTTAGTCATTTCATTTTATCCATTGAATCTCTGATTATTTTTACTTTCTGAAGCCTGTTTTCTCTCTTTCTCAGGTCCTGACTGCGACTCTGAGTCTCCTGGATGCCAGGGCTTCCATTTCATGCCTCGTTTTGTCAGATTCTTACCAGGTAGGACTCTTTAAAACCTTTACCTGACTGAAATACGAAAGCGGCATCTCAAAGAATCCTCTGCCGTTTGTGCTGCAGTTCACCTTCCCGCCACCGGGTGGTGCTGTTGCATTGCTGCTGCTGCGGCATTTGTCACAGCGGCTCCTGCCATCATGCCATCAGAAAACAATTCCTCTCCCAGCTCTCCCAATTTGAAGAAGCAGCAGACAGACACTTATCCTGCTCTTTTACAAAAGCACAGCAATGGATAATCTAATGTTTTTGATGTGAGGAGGAACCAGGCTGGTTTCACGATTTTTATACAGTCCAGGTGAAAAGAAAGCCACCTGCTCTTGTTTCTGTTGCGTCTCATGAATAACAAACTGTTGTCTGGCTTTAAAATGACATGCAGAAGCTCTGCTGCCTTTCAGACAGAAGGTTCTGGGTTTGAATCCCAGCAGCTTGGATTATTTTATTATGTTCTTCTTCTGTCATTGGGGGTCCAAAAACCGACTGTTTAGTCTGCGAGTCAGACCATTATTTTGGTCGACCTCAGGGTGGCGACGCCTTATGACGGTTATTTAAAAGTAACAACCTGTTCAGATAAACTCTGGTCTGCCTACAAGCCTCAGTCTCTGTTTGGTTGAAGTGAACTCTGACGCTGTTTGAATGTGTGTGTGAATGCCAAGCGGACTGGATACCGCTCCAACAGCAGGAAGTGGAGCATTCTGGGTAAATGCCACCAACAATAGAGAAATGGTTTGTGGTTTTTAAATGGTTTTAACATCTGATGCCATTCCATTTTTGTTACATTTTGTGAAGAAGAAAGTCGTGTTCACGTCTTCTTCTGAGGTTTTCATGTTGTTTCCTTCAGTAGTTCCTGGTGCAGCGCCCCCACAGGTGGGGAAGGGAACAGGTTTCTGCAGTGGTTTGGTTAGTTAGACCAAACTAACTGATGTTAACCCTTTAACGCCCAAGTTTCGAGCGACTGCCTAAAAAAAATCTTCCTTATTTTAATTGTCCGGAGTTCTTTAAATGTCCTGTGAGATTATATACTTACCCATGTATCCATAACAACCGGAACTTTAAATATCCAGCAAGTTATTTCCGAAATATACCGGAAATAACTATATTTCGGAAATATACCGGAAATAAGTTATTTCCAAAATATACTGGGATTAATGTAATTAATCCGAGTTCCCCTCGGATTAATTACACTCTCTGCAGCTGCAGCTGTGAAGTTTCTTTATTAACCCGATACTTGCTGGAAAGTGCAATGTCTCCACTTTCAGAAACCGTTGGAATTTTTCAGATAGCGCCACGTGTGGCGAAATTACGGTACTGCAAATTTAGACGTGTCGGCGCCGACACTTTCCGGTTAAGAAGGATTAATGAAAGTTTAAAGGTCAAAAGGTCAACCAGCCCTCCCAACAATACCCACATTTAACAAAATTGGTGTCAAATATTGTTTCTATATTTCTGGTGCAAAAGATTTTTGTTTGTGCCGCTATCATTACCTTTAAACTTTCAGTAAGACGCTCAAAACAACGGCAGCAGAAACCTAAATGATTAGTTGACTGACATTGATTTTATTATTTTATTTTGTAAATATGGGTGGGGCTGGTTGACCTCTGACCCCTGGGCACGCTTTTGTTAATGAAAATTTGTGCTGCAGAAACGTTTGACCCCAGTTTCATTAGATTTGATGACGTCACGGGTATAAATAACGCATCATGTTCACGTTTTATATGCTTTTCTGATCATAGACGGCGGGAAGGAGGTTCTGTCGATGCACCAGGTGCTGCTGTACCTCCTGCGCAGCAGCAAGGCTCTGGTTCCCGAGGAGGAGATCGCAGACATGCTGCAGTGGGAGCAGCTGGACTGGCAGAAATACGCAGAGGAGTGCAAAGGCATGATCGTCACCAACCCTGGCATGGTAAGGACTTCTTCTTCTTCTTCTTCTTCTGTCCTGAACTCTGACCCTGCAGGAAGCAGGTTGTGACACGGAGAACTTCCTCTGTCTTCCTCCACACTCGAAGCTTTTAGTCGGATGACTTTCTTAGCCGGCCTCTGTTTTCAAAGGGGGAGCAGTGACTGTGTCTGTGAGGGTGAAGATGTCAGAGGATGTGGGAAATATTCACTCCCTCAGATGTTTTATTGCTTTTCTTCATGCCATGAATCAATCCTGACAGAAAACAAAATCTCTTTTAATATCAAAACAAGCCGATTTATACAGCTTGGCAGTTGAATAAAAGCATAAAATCCGGGTAAATATTCACACCTTCCAAGTCTCAGTAATGCTGCTCATCTGGACATTTTCAGTTTTTCTCCATTTTCCTGTTAAACAGTCAGTTGTCAACATCATGGATGTAGGTTGATCCATAAATCTGATGTAGCTTCAGAAACCTGTTTCCCGCTCCAGTCCAGGTTCTCTTCCCAGGCCAGTCTGGGTTCTTTTCTAAATCCGGTCCAGGTTCTTTCACCAGTCTCTGGTACAGGTTATAAAAGTTGGCCTGGATTCTTTTCCCAGTCTGAGTTGGGTCTTTTTCCAAGTCCAGTCTGGGTTCTTTTCTTGGTCCAGTTCTCTCCTAGTCCGGTACGGGTTGTAAAAGATGGTCTGGATTCTTTTGCCATTCCTGTTCAGGCCTTTTCCCAGTCCAGTCTGGGTTCTTATCCTGGTCCGGTCCAGGTTCATTTCCCAGTCCAGTCCGGGTTGTTTTCTGAATCCAGTCCAGGTTCTTTTCTAAATCCAGTTTGGGTTGTTTTCTAAATCCGGTCCAGGTTCTTTCCCAGTCTGATACAGGTTGTAAAAGATGGTCTGGATTCTTTTCCCAGTCAGATTTGGGTCTTTTTCCCAGTCCAGTCTGGGTTCTTATCTTGGTCCGGTCCAGGTTCTTTTACAGCCCAGTCCGTTGCTTTGATTCCAGATGAATGAAATCATTTACTTTCTGCAGCAGTGACCTCTGACCCTGGGATGAAATGTTTGGACGATGAGGGAGTCTGGAGGCGAGCCGGTGCCATCCGCTCCCTCTGATCCCCCGAACCGGCCGACAGGCGGCTTGTGATCCGGGTTCTGGCGCAGGACGGGTTGCCTGTCATTCGCTCCATCATCCTGTGACGGATCGCCTCGTGGTTTAGATTATTTATATCACTTCCTGCGGCTCGCCGCTGATTGAGCGATGGCTGCCTGGTGGCTAAACATGTTGATACTGTGACATGATTTTCCTCCTCTCTCTCTTCAGGCTTCATACAGGAGCTAGAAACTCTGGAAAATACTTGAAATTCAGTTGCTCCGTTTTGTAATAAAGTGCAATTTAACATTTGATTCAAAGCTTATATCTGAAAAATGTCATTTATAGATGAAACCAGATATTTTCATACATCTAGGTAGGGCTGGAACTAACGCTTATTTTCATAGTTGATTAATCTGTTGATTATCCTGTTAACTAATACATTTTTATGACGATTAATCAATTAATCATATTAAATAAGTGACATTTGTATGTCGGAGTGGGTAACTTTGAAAGTGACTTGAGAGAGATCAAACTCAAGTGAACTTAATATCAATTTGGCCTGCAACTTATTAGTATTTATTAATTGATTATTCAATCAAATATTTTTGACAATTAATTGATTAATCATATTAAAAATTGCACTTTTCCTATTTGCCCACTTGTTTTGTTCAGTAGGTGACTTTGAAAGGCAACTTGGTGGATATCAAACTAAAGCGGGGTTAATATAAGTATTATAGTAATTGATTATGTGGTAAATTATTTGAGTGATTAATCGATTAATCATATTAAAAAGATGCACTTTTACCCTCTTAGGTGGTAGAAGTATGTAACTTTGAAAGGCGCTTAGTGGATAAAAACTAAATTATGGCTTTGACTAATGATTGTCAAACTAAAGTGTGCTTTATATATATTAGAGCCGCAACTAATAAGTATTTTAATAATTGATTATTCAGTTGAATATTTGAACGATTAATCAATTTAATCAAATAAAAAGTGACCCATTCTGCAGATTTTTCATTTAAAGCCTTTTTACAGTATATACAATATTAGAAATACATTAAAACTCACTCAAGTGAACTTAATATCAATTTAGCCTGAAACTAATTAGTATTTATTAATAGATTATTCAATCAAATATTTTTGAAGATTCATCTATTAATCATATTAAAAATTGCACTTTTTCCTATTTGCCCACTTGTTTTGTTCAGTAGGTGACTTTGAAAGGCAACTTGGTGGATATCAAACTAAAGCGGTGTTAATATAAATATTGTAGTAATTGACTATGTGGTAAATTATTTGAGTGATTAATAATATTAAAAAGATGCACTTTTACCCTCTTAGGCGGTAGAAGTAAGTAACTTTGAAAGGCGCTTAGTGGATAAAAACTAAATTATGGCTTTGACTAATGATTATCAAACTAAAGGGTGCTTTATATATATTAGAGCTGCAACTGATAAGTATTTTAGTAATTAATTATTCAGTTGAATATTTGAACGATTAATCGATATAATCACATAAAAAGTGACCCATTCTGCAGATTTTTCATTCAAAGCCTTTTTTTATATACAATATTAGAAATACATTAAAAGATGCAAATAAACAAATAAGAAGACCTTTTGCTGCCTAAACTAAATAAAATAGGATTATTTTTGGTAAATTAGCTAATACCTGTTTACAGGAAGAGGATTTTTAATGCAAAATGTCTATATTGTTTGTACAGTTTTTGCTTAATTACTGCTGTAAAAGACAACTTTAAGTTCATTTGTGTTGTTTTTTTTTATCTCCAAAGTGTTAAAAGTTTGAAAACGCTCAAAAAGTTCTTGAATTTTTCTGATGGAGAATGACTTCCTCGTCTTTTCCCTCACCGTTTCTCAGAAGCCGAGCTCTGTGCGCATCGACCAGCTGGACAGGGAGCAGTTCAACCCGGACGTCATCACCTTCCCCATCATCGTTCACTTCGGCATCCGGCCCGCTCAGCTCAGCTACGCCGGAGACCCTCAGTAAGATCACAGCAGGAAACGGCGCCGTTTCGCATGCGCCGTCACGGGTGCCGGGTTTCCGTGGGGGCGCCGCAGATTCGCCAAGCGTCTGGTGAATAGTAATGTAGCAACCGGGGGGCTCAGGGTGACAGAACTGTACTGTGTTGCTGCATAATTAACAGAAGATGAGATGATGTGAGCGTCCTGACAACAAACACACACACACACACACACACACACACACACACACACACACACACACACACACACACACACACACACACACACGCCGTGTACAGAGGCTAAATTTAAACCTGAGTTGATGTTTACAAACTTTAATTAAAACTAGGCAGCTAACAGACACAGACATTAAATTAATCCTCATTTCATCAGCTTAGAAATTCAAACTTCAGCTGTTTTATTTGGATAAATGTGAAAAAACATTTCCAGATTTTATTAACTCAGTTTTTTTTATCTTCTTTTTTCTTCTTTGTGTCATTTTTTACTCCCTTCATTCATGTCTTTATTTTACCGCCTCAGTTTCTGCTTTTCCTTCATGTCTTCATTGTGTCCTTCTCTTCTTTGTCCCTTCATTCCCTCCTTCTTTCTTTGTGTTCTTACATCGTATGTTGTTCTTTCTCACCTCTTCATTTATGCTAATTGTCCTTCTTTCTTTGTTTCATCTTCACATTGTCTCCTCTTCCTTTTGTCCTACAGTTCCTCCTTCCTTCTTCTTTTTTGATTTTTCTTCCTTACTGATGTTTTCTTGTCGTCTTTTTCTTGCTTAACTTTTTCCTTTACTTCCTTCGTTTTAGTTTTGCTTGTCTTTCTTGCTTCCTTCTTTGGTGCTTTCTTTCCTTTTTTATCTTTCTGGTCTTTTCTTTTTGCTTTTGTGTTTTTCTTTCTTTTACTTCCTTTCGTCTTTCTTGTCTTTCTTGCTTTGCTTTTCCTTCTAGCTCTGGTGAAGGACTTGCATGTCTATGTTTTCACTAGATGTCTTATTTCTACTCTGCGATTTAAATCAGACAGATGTATGTTTTACAGAAAACCTGGACTATTAATCTACTTTTGGATGATTAATTTGCTCTCGTGGCTGTTTATACATTTACAAACAACGGTGGTGGCTGCATCATGCTCAGTGATCCTCTTGTCTTGAGCATAAACAATTCGAACTGGTTGATATTTGGGCAATAAAACCTGCTAGAGGCGGAAGATTATCAACCCTAAACATACAACCAGATCTGGAAACTGTGTTGGAATTGTCTAATCAGAGCCCAGGCTTGAATACATTTGAGAATTTGTGGGAAAAGAATGGCAGAAAAACTAAGAAAGTTATTTCTACAACCCATTAATCCTAAAACAAATGCACACCACACTTTTTAGATGTTTATTTATTAAAAATAATGTGAAAATTGTGTATTTTTCTCCTTCCCGTTCCCAATTACACCCTAAATGATGTTGTTTTGTAAAGTTAGAAAATGTAGGAAAGGTTAATAGAAGGAAAACCTTTGCCTGCTTTGTAGGATAGAGAGAAAAACAAGAAAATAAAAATCTGAAAATCAATTTTCCTGATTCTGCTGGATTTCTGATCGCAGCTCATGACGCACTTAGCGACAATCGTAGCCAAAGATCCATCAACTGCAACGTTTATCAACTTTTCTTCTTCTTCTCTGCTCCCCACCCTACGGACACAAAAGCTATGATAATGTCAGAGGTCAGGGAACGTAAGCAGAGAAGAAATGAATCAGGATGATGGAACAGGAGTGAAATCACTGCAGAGAATAAATTAAAAATGACAGAAAAAGGTAAACAGAAGATGAAATCTGTGGCTTCGCTTCAACCTGCTGTCTGTTTTCCACTCGGGCCTCCATTTCTTTACGTTTTTTATTTTTCTGAATCCATAAAAGCAGCACCTGACACGAGCTGAAAGTGATTCCTGTCACATTCATGCCTGCAGGAGCAGCCGAGTCTTTTCTGAACCGAAGCAGAGAAACTAATCAGCATTCTGCGCTGTGATTGGCCGCTTTGTGTCCTGATGTCGTCTCCAGGCCTCAGTTTGGGACTATTAAATAAAAACTGTTTACCTCGTTTCAGATTTACCTTAATGTTCTGCAGTTAGGTGTTAATTTACAGATATTTACCAACATTCAGATGATTTTTACTCTAATTTATGTAAAGAAAACCGTGTAATTCACACCCATTAAAAGCTACTGTAATAAAATGTAAATAAATGTTTATCATTTATATTTTAATGTCAAATTGAACATTTTTTAATTTGGAATGAATTCAGGCTTAAACCAGTTTTTGATGGATTCTAATAATATAAACTAAAGCTAGCAGCTGCTATTCATGTTAAATGCTAATCAAGCTAACAGCTACTTAAGCTAGCAGCCAATAAAGCTAGCAGCTATTTGCATCAACAACTAGTTAGGCTAACTAGGGCTGTAGTGATGCAACAACCTCACGATACGATACACAATATTCTGCCCACGATACGATATATATTGCAATATTTAGCAAACAATACAATTCAATACACTTTTGCGATTTTATGAAAGATTTTAGAGGGACAGAGTGATTTTGGTGACATTTTGTGACTGTTATAAAGTTGGACTGAATTAATTTAAAGATATGAGCTTGTTTTAAGTCAGTAACTGCTTAATTACTTTAAAAAATTGACATGATGCAATAAAAGATTTGCATGTTTATATAAATATCTTGTAAACTGCATAAAGAAAGAATTTATTATGAATTACCAAGTATTTTTGCCTAGTTTTTAGTGCAAATGTCTTAGTTCACTTGAAATAAGACAAATTTACAAGTAGCTTTCCAGAAACAAATTGGAACCAATAATTATTTCTCTTATAATATGGGAGGAATGTCTTGTAATATAATTTTTCATTAAATTAATTGACTTAAAACAAGCTTATTTGTCTTTTCTGAAACAGGTTATTGTAAGTTTTATTTCATATTTGCACCTAAAACTGACCCTAAGATTTTGTTTTTGCACTTCTATATTTAAAAAAATATATATTTTTAATCATCTCCAAGCGATAATCATCAAACTTAACAGAAATAACTCCACTCTTTTCACCTGTGATTCTCTGAGAACATCAGCAGGACACGCGGTTTGTTCCTCGTCGCGTCTGCATGGACGTTTTCAGTGGCGACATTCATTTGAGCTCGTCTGAGAAGCGTTTGCAGAACTTGTGGATGGAGAAGCAGCTAATGAAAGCTTCCCAGAGAGTCGCGGCGAATCCGTGGAAAGGTCAAGGCGGCGGGTTGGGGACCGCCCAGACTGGACCTTTCCCTCGTTTCTCCTCCATCGCTGTGAGCGGCGGCGGCGGCGAGCCGATAATCGGGGCGGTAAAGCCGCCTCAGTCCCTCGCCTCAGACTCTAATGAAGTCCCTGCTAATAAAGCTCTGAAATTCATCCACTGCTCTCCTTTCTCATCACTCCACACTGAAAAACACAAAAACTCACCAAGAATTTTGTCTGGTTTCAGGTGAGCTTGGTGACTTTGCCACAGTTTTTGTCATTTTATAGTTTATTTGTGTGTGAAATTTATTTTAAAATCTTTATAAAGTCTTATTTCCAGTGCACTAACTTACATATAGCCTTTCAGCAAGAAATAGGAGCTGGATTTAAGTCAATAAATCCTTAATATTAATTAAAAAAAGTTTTAGTTTCACTGGTAGATTGATGCAGTTATAACATATTAATTTCCTGATTTAAAAAAATCTGCCATTGAAACAAAAACATTTTCCCGTTAAGTTAAAATGTAACTATTTGTTATTGTATTATGTTTTTATTATACAAAGCACTTTGAACTGACTTGTTGCACTGCAAAAACAGCTTTGTAGGACTTCAGCTAAACATCTCAGTTTTAGTTAAAACACCGTTTTACAAGGATTCTCACAACTCAGAGTTTTAGTTAAAACGCCATTTAACCAGGATTCTCACACCTCAGAGTTTTAGTTAAAACGCCATTTAACCAGGATTCCCACACCTCAGAGTTTTAGTTAAAACGCCATTTAACAAGGATTCTCACACCTCAGAGTTTTAGTTAAAACGCCATTTAACAAGGATTCTCAC
>CAEGAF010115430.1:0-18737 GCA_903067075.1 Micropoecilia bifurca
GAACGTTTTGATATATAAATTAGTAGAATTAGTGAAAGATAGTGGAAGTAGTTAAGCGACAAAATAACGTACGGATGCCAGAAGTGAAACACTATAAGTGAGAATGCATCAATGTATTCTCACTGATAACATGTAAGTTTGTTCAGACAGTAAAAACATCCTGAGTCATCATTCTCCCGCTACTTCCTGTGGTCATCTTTGTGGTTTTTGCCAGCATCCGGTTGTTGATCATGTGACTTGTGTGATGCGGAAAAAAGTGTTTCCATTGCTGCTTTGCCAAATAAACCACTTTCAATATGGCCGAAAAACCATCACCTAAACTTTTTAATAAAAAAATGAGTGTTTTTTTGAAATTGGCATTAATCAAATTTATTTTCAGAATCAATCAATCAATCAAATTTTATTTGTATAGCACCTTTCAGCAGCATGGCATTTCAAAGTGCTTTACACAATTTAAAATAAAAATAAAAACAGAGACAGAGATTTTGAAAAAGATTAAAAAAGATAAAAACATTATTAAAAGTAAAAATAAAAATAAAAACATTTAAAAACATTGATCAATTTATCCATAAGCAATTCTAAACAGGATGGTTTTAATTTGAGATTTAAAGGCACTCAGTGTTTCAGCTGTTTAGAATATAAAATTTCACAATTTTACGGTCAATGAAAACGCAGCTATCATTTTCTTTATAATTATGATGTATTTTTTGATTGCCACGTTAGCTGTTGTGGGTAGTAGACAGAAATAATATTTACTGTTTAAGATTAAATATACAGAAAACAGTTTAGAGCTACAGCTGTCTGGTTTATGTTGGCTAATAATGATCTATGTTTTTCTTCAAGGTCTGACCTTGATTTTCTGAGGACCGTAATGCAGAAAGGAGGAAAAATTTGTTTCTTTTGTAATCATACGGAAAGTGAGGGATTTATGAGAAAATAAAGGAAATAAAGTAAGCTCTCCCTTATCACTTAACAGTTTCCATTACCTCTATATCGAGGACAAATCTGTAATGATTTGATTTTATGTTGATTAGAGATTTTCTTGTTGCTACATTTAAAAATAATTGAGACGAAACAGAACTGTACTTCCTCCCAGAACATAAACAGTCACCAACAACTATACTTCCAGCTGCTGATTGTATCTCCTATGTCCCTTAGTCAATCTTTCTTGCAGTATTTCTATTACACATGTAGAAGAGTTCAGCTTATCGATCAGCTTTGGAGCTCTATGGCTTAGATATCATTGCTACATAAATAGTATATTTTCCAGCTACATCAACATTTGAACTTTGTGACAAAATCGTTGTTTCACCCGTTGGTTTTCAATAAATCATGAGTGTGGACTGTAAATGCCCCTCTGGGTCACAAACACAGCAGCCAAGAGGTCAGATTCTAAACCAACGTCGGTGATATAAAGCTCATCTCAGCACAAATATTTCCAGTTATGACCTGCTGGGCTTGCTGCTCTCCCCTAATAACTTCCTCCGTATCTGACACTCTTCATTTCGCGTAATGAGAGTCTTCAAGAAGTGAATAAAGGTATGCATGTATTTGCTACAGGGGCAGAAAATGAGATCTGTCTCGGGTCTAACTTCAAACGAGAGCAAATTTGCAGCCCAAGAGGAACTCTGTTGCTTTAAACCAGACATCTGTTCTTTGTCCCTCATTGGGGCTGAAAGGAGGCAGCTTGAGCTGCCGTGCCAAGGAGCCTTGTGTCTAATTCTTTGCCAACTTGTTTGTCACCGTGGCCTGATTGACCAGAGATGCAGCCGGCTAACTCAGCCTAATGGCACGGTCACCTGGTACCTTATCGCAGAGATAAAACACAGAGATAGGAGGAATGAATGATTGGATTCATTCCTTCCTGTCCTTTTCAAGTGAGTTTCTGTCTATATCTCATATGCAGTAGAAAACGTTTTTGGGATCTTCATTGATCCGTTGGTCTTGGAAGCTAAAGCTAATAGCTAAACCATCAGATGTCAATATTTTATTCAGGCTTCATACTTGGGAGGCGCTACAGATGCGGCATTTTGGGGAAAATTGAGGTTTGTGATTTTGCAGAGGAGCTGTGGATTCAATGCTGTCAAATTGCAAACTCAACTTTTGAACTGTGTGATGCTGTGAGAGCTCTGGTGGAGCCGGCTGCGTATTGTCCAAGGAGGCCAGTAGCTGCGTTTCCATTAACCATAAAATTGCACAACTTGAAACTATGAAAATGCCACATTTTTCGGTAAAAGTATTTTGCCCTAAGATTAGATAGTTTTTCAGCAAAAATTTACTAGTTGTGCGAAATTAGTGTATTTCACAAAGCTTCAATGAAAACACTTTTTTTCGCATCACACAAGTAATGGGATCTATAACTGGATGACACTACTGGCAAAAACCATAAAGAAGACGACAGGAAGTGGTAAGAGAACCAGGGTTTGTTCTTGTTTTTGTCCGAACTATAATTTAGCGCGTAAATAGGTTTATTCAAGAGTGATTTTAATTTCATTTCTTATTTAATGAAAACAACACAAATGCAAAATTGTGTGGTGTTTTATGTTAGTAGAATATCGATGAAACTTTGTGTACATTTGGAATGGAAATGCAGTCAATGCCTACAAATAGACGCTTCGCTGTGTCATAAAAACTGGCAAGACGTGAAAAAATTGTTTCCACTGCAGTTTTGTAAAATTCACTGCAGAATTTTTTTTTTGATCAATAAATAAGTATTTTCGAAATCGCCGTATTACCATTAAGTAAATTTATATTCATAATTTCAATTTGTCCAATTTTATGTTCAATGGAAAGTCAGCCATGTTCGCCTCTTGGACTAGCTGTTCTGGGACTGTTTAATCTGATGTAGAGACCACAGGTACTGTAGGACATTAACTACACATAATCTTTTCTTTTTTTTTTTTTTTTTTTGCAGATTCACGCATCAGAAATCACCTCCAGTTTACAACTTGGCCATTGTGAACCAACCGGAGGTGAGTCCTTACCCTCCCTGACCTTCCTGTGTTTTTATGGCATTGAGGAGCCATTTAACATGTTTCAGTTTCCCGCTAAACCCACTGAGAACCACATCAGTCCAGCCATCTTCCCGAGGAGGAGGTTTACCGTCCTTCAGCCCTATCAGCCTTTAACATCTCGGCTTTATTCCGCGGCTCAGCCCTGCAAATGGAAGTCTTTCCAGCTATAGTTTATCATAAAAATAGGCTTCAAAGTGCATTACACAGTTACCTTGAAATCAAAGGGGGATGTAATAGAGATGTTTTAGACTCAGAAGCAGCAAAAAAAAAAAAAAAAAAAAATGACTGCCTGGAAGAACAATAGACAGGGAGACGGGATGAAAGCCCCCTGACTCTGGGATATAAAGAACCTGTCATCCAGCAGCAGCTCCCACTGTATCTTTTAATTAACATCTCACACACCAAAACAAACACACCCTCAATAATGCAGCAGCAACATGCTACAATATTAATGTCAGATGGAATGAGGTAATTAGACGGGATTCTATTTTAAGCGCGTGTTCGCCCTGCCAGTATGAGCAGCAGGATTATTAACAGGGGGAAAGGAATAAGGGGATCCTGCTAAAAGGGATCGGAGCAGCTGATCCCTGTGTGCCTTGGCCAAATGGGGCCAGGCGTTTTGTTTGTCAGGTCCAACAAATGGTGACAAATGAAGGCAAATTGGAGTGAAGGCCCCCCGCTGGGCTGTGGTCTGCCCTCCATGGACCAGGGCTGCCGGCTCGGGGGAATAAAGACACAGACGTATGAAGTTGCCGAAATGCAATAAGGTTCAAGGGATTCAGAAAGATTCTTCAAACAAAACTTATAAAGACGATTAAGAAAGACGCCATTGGAGAAGGAGAGACAAAAGGCACCACGGCGACCTAATCCAATGTTTCACACGAGGAGCAGAGCCTCCTCCTCCTCGCCGTTCTCCATAATCCCAGGAATCTATTAGATCGAGACAGACGGAAAGAAACTTTTCTGTTTCTTTGCATCTGGGAAAAAAAAATAAGAGAGAGAGAGAATAATCCATGCATCTCTCACCTCAGAGCTCTGATTTCAAGCTTTTCTGAAGGGCATATTTGAAGTGAACGTCGTCAAAAATAGATTTCTGAGGCCGGATAAGTACAAGAAAAAAAAAGTGCGTTTCATTTAATTGACTGGGATCAGACGAGGATTTTTAATTTCCCTCGGGATCGCAGGTTGCTTACTTTTGTTTTCATACGCCAAAAATGAAGAAGTGCTCTCACAGAAGAAATTAGTAGAATTCGGGTAACACTGCTTTTTTCTTCTTCCTTATTTATTAGATTACCTATGATGATGTTTATAGGTGCAGTATTATGTATTTTCCAGGCATATGACACCACTTTGTAGCACAATCAGCATTACCTTCAGTTGTTACAAAAATGCTACAAATAGGCCTATCAATATATAACTTAAAAGAAATTTGACTTCATAATTTAACGTCTTGAAATTGAGCTTCTGTCCCTTTAACAAGCTCCTGCTCGTTCTGAAACTTTGCCTTCAGGAAGTCATCGCAACATCTCACCCCTATTTAATGTTTTTACCAGCGTTGCACTCAGAAGTGGCCCACATAATGAGCTCAGCAGACGCACATATCCACCAGGTGTTTGCTAACTGCTGCTGGCTAGTCTGCAGGAACTGAGTGGGGGAGTCACTGAGGATGGAGATCTGTCCTGAAGCGCGGAAGCTTAGCTGCAGCTCTGAGGAGGAGCTTTGTCCTTGAAGGCGGAGCTAGGTCCACCCAGGTGTTTTGTACAGCTGAATGGTTGCCACAAGAGATTCAAGGATTTCTCAAACATGCACTAATGAATCAAAGCAACACTCCAGGTATGTTTTTGGTGAGGGAATAATGTTATAACACGATGTGAAACTCAAAAAAAGTCCTAAAAGTTTTAACATAACACTGCCCCTTTTGCATAGTTTCTCACCAGTCTGGGAACTTTATTTTGTCTTGTTCTACTAAGAGCCATCACAGCACTTCCAGCTTCCACCATCTCTCTGCTTCCTTCTCTCTCCTCCACACAGACTGGCCATTGTGTGCGGCCCACCGATGAGATTTGCATGCGTCTTAGACTGGATTACACATGCAGCCTCTGGGAACCCGGACCCCTACGGTCTCCCTTCACTGTTCCATGGGCTGGCAGTGGCCTTTCGGTGCACTACTTCAAATGACTCTCACAGCCTGATTGGCTCAGGAATGGTTTCGAAGCAAAGGTTAAATTCCAAGATTTGGGAGAGCATGAAAATAATAAATAAAGGGTTTGGGATGGGTTGTTTATTTTTGTTTGTTTGTTTTGCAGCTGCGTCAGGGAATTGACATCCTGAAGAGTTTCTCATTGGGTTTTGTAGCAGACAGGTCTGCTTGTAAAAAGTGTAACCTTTTAAGTTAAAATTAACAACACCTTACCAGGCATGGAGAGGCAGGATTTAGCTGGAACAAACTTCTAGAAAACTGCAAAACAGCTGAAACACTGAGTTCCTTTGAATTAAGGCTAAAACTCCCACCTGTTCAGAGCCGTCTTTGATTAAAACTAACTAGAGCATTGATTGATATATCTGATATATATTTGCTTGAGTAATTCGATGATGGGCATTTGACAAGATGTAATGTTTATTGTTTTTATAATTGATGACTGTGATGTTTTTATGGTGTACAGCACTTTGAACCGTCTCGTTGCTGAAAAGTGGCACAAATAAACTTGAGTTGACAGTAGCAGAAATTTTATGTGACATGAGTGGAGAATAGTTTTGAAGTCAATGGAAGGGTTAGGGTTACAGTTCTCAACATACTTTTACAAATCAAAATCTATAAAGTGTGGTGTGCATTTGTATTCATCTCCCCATGGTCAATAGTTTGTACAGTTATTTTCTTTTTTTTTGTAATTTCTACCAGACTGACCTTTTTCCAAATTAGCCCAAACGAAGTCAAATCACAGGAGTTGGAGGACAAAATTAATGGTGCAAAATACCAATGAAAAAAGATCATAAGGGTTTAGTTGTTATAGTTCTAAAAAATGCTTCAATAAAGGTTTTTACACTGATTACTGCAAAGAGGATACATCATTTTTGACACTCAATATTTTCACGAAATATATATAAATATTCTTTCCTTCATAATACCTCTTGAAGACGGTCGTTCCTTTTGTAAGATGTCTGAATTACAATGAGAAACAGACTTTCAATTAAAATACAATCCAGCCTAATTGTAACTATTTGCACATACTCAAGAAAATGTAGAGCTCTGTAAATATCCAAAGCTTGAAATTAAACTCACAGGCTGTTTACGAGAAGACTTGTTTTTTTTGTCGGCTGCGCTGCGTTTTATTCAGGCATAAGAAAACAAAGGGTGGCTAAACCCAAACGCACGCCACATTTTTCTGGTTTTTATTCGCAAAAACCTTCGAAAAATATCTTTTATTTTCCATCTAGTTTTGTACATAAAATCCACAAAGAACATGAGCAAATGTAAATCCGTACTTGGGGGTATGAATACTTTTGTAAGGCAGTCAAAGCCAAACTCTTGATCTGAGGATGGTGTGTGAACGAGGGTAACGATGGCAGATAAGAGCAGACAAATCTCCTTAAAATAGCCGAGGACGCCGCACTAATCTGCCAGGAGATCCAACGGACATTTGATGAATTGATTTCAAACAAATAATTTCATATTGCTTCCATGTCAATACTCTCCTTGATCACGTTCCTCGGTGTGCGTGTGGCAGTGCTTTGCGGTCAGGCCTCGTCAGCCGTCATCTGAGTATTTTTAGTGCATTTGCTGACACCGGGGAGAAAAAAAAAATGCTCTGAACTGCATTGCAAACAAACAACAAAAAAATCTCATCTCAAAGCATTTGTGTGTCATTCCATTTATTCATATTGGTATTAAAGGTAAATTGACAGACGGCGTCTTCCTTCAAGCAGCCAAAGCCCCGCGGAGCCTCTCTGCCCAGCAGGATTATAAATGAGATAGGATTTAATATTGATCCTCGGCTGACCTCCTATGAAGTTCTCATCATTGGATAATATTCTCCACACACGCCGTTAATGAGCTCAGTGTGCTCCAGCAGCCCTGCGCACAGATAAACCTTGACCTCCACGCCGTCCGACAACAACAGGCAGAATTGGGCGTTTGCCTGGTTTTCTCCAGTCAGGGTTCCTTCGCGTGTCTCCGGGCAATTTTCCATACTGCGCCGGACTCGAATGTCTGAAGGTCTCAGGACTTTTTTTGTTTTTGTCTTTTTACCAAGATTTAAAGCAAAAATCCAAAAGTTCAACATGATTTTATAGCAGGACAGAAAAAAAACTAAACAAAAAGGAAGGAATGGTTAAATATTATAGATCAATGGACAGACAAATGAAAAATAAAAGAATGGTCAGATGAATAGATGGCAGAAAACAGTAGAATACACATTCAAGAGGGAGTGATGCGTATTTTCCAAGCAAGTACAATCCTTTTGTAGCACAATCGAGTAACTATGTTACCTTCATCCGTCATAAAAATGCTATAAATATCAAAAAGTGACTTAAAAGAATTCTGACTTTGGACATCAGTACCTTAAAATTGGTTCTCTGTCTCTTTAAAAACTCTGGCTCTTTCTGAAACTCTGCCTTCAGGAAGTCATCACAGCATGGCTCCTCTATTAACCTATTTAAAAACGTTTTTACCAGCATCGCATTGAGAAATAGCTCGTAAAATGAGCTGAGTAGATGAACAGTTTCGCCAGGTGTTTGCTACTTGCTGCTGGCTAGTCTGAAGGAGACGAGCTGGGGAGTCTCTCTGTGAGGCGGAAGCTGTGAAGCTTAGAAACTGCAGCTGAGAGGAGGAGCTGCGCCTCGAAGGCGGAGCTAAGCCCAACCAGGCGTTTTGTACAACTGAATGTTTGCCAAAGGAGATTCAAGGATTTCTCAAACATGCATGAAAGAATAAAGGCAACACTCCAGGTATGTTTTCGATGTGGCACTATCATTATAACATGATGTAAAGCTACACAATTTAGATTTTATTTAATGCTTCCCCTTTAAACATTGAAAAATATATATTTTTGTGCTTTATCTTAATTTCCACTCTTCTCCAGCCCTGAAAAACCCTCCAACCAGTCAACTTCCATCCATTTCCAGACTGCTTAGCCGTCTCATCCAGTCCTTCCCTCCCTCTCCTCTCCTCCATCATCTTTCTGCCGAGCAACGCCACCTTCAAAGGGCCAGACCGTGAAATATCTGCTAATTTTTTACCTCGCACTGGAACGAAACGGGTTGATGAGCAAATTTGACCGTCAGCGCTCAGGCTCTCATGGTTCTCCTCCCGCTTCGCGAGAATCAGGCCCGTTTTCACAAAGCAACAGCAGGTTCATAAGCAAGCCACACACCCAAATGAGCCCGATGATTATCTGCATACATTTCCATTGCTATTACAAGCGGCTCCAATCAGCGAGCGCGGCTGTCTTCAACTCAGAACATGCGCATGTCCCACAGGCATTCATTTCACCTACATATTAGTTCGGTGGTGGAAGCTTAGTGTGGGTGGACGCAATTGATTCAGCGCATCTGAGGCGACGCCAAGCCGCACGGAATCCAGAAGGGACGGCGATCGGGGGGCCTGCAGATGCTCCCCTCAAATGCGACTGTCACGTGCAATAAATCAAATAATTTCCCCGCCGCCAGCTAGTCCTGGTTTTTCTGATTCCGGAGCCACTTATGAGGAAGGGAACGTGCGAAAAATGGTGATTTGCACTCATCGATACTGTCCCCTCTCTGCTCCCGCTCCCCTGTCAGCTCATTAGTCGCCCATCTCGATATTGCTTCAAGGTGTGGATCCAAACTCTCATCTAATTATGCCTGAACACAGGCAAAACTGTGAATTAGATAAAGCAAAACTTTTGCATAATTAGTTGGAGAGGGAAAAAAATATATATTCCTGCTTGAGTGTTAATCTCTCGCCTAGAGACAGAGAACTCAAGTAGGTAATGTCTGCAGTCACAGCAGGCCTTTCCAAAGGAAGGTGTTTCTCAAGAGACACAGCTGATTGGGCGAAATTAATGTCTGTCATTTTACTTTTTCTTTCTTAAGTTTTTTTTGTTTTGTTTTGTTACACTAATGGAGCAGAGAGAAAAGGGGAAGACATACAGCAAGAGAACCAAGGACGGGACTCAAACCTGGGACTGCTACGTCGAGTTCATTTTTTTCTTTTTAAATATCGCTAGCCTACTTCTCTGGCTTATCAAACTTTCGTTTATGCTTTAAGTTTCACAATCTCACTGATTTAACCCAAAGCATCAGAAGATTTGGAGGGTTAGCTACACATTAAGCACTTCGATATAATAACGGCAGCCATATTGTCTCCGACATTCGTGGCGTTTCCGCAACTTCTCCTTCTGCCTAATTTAAGAGAGAACGTCCGGTTACATTTCAAAATAAGAGCATCAACATAAATCACACTGTTTTCATATTTCACGGTATTGATTTTTCAGATCTGTTTATAAGTTGTGAGAGTTAAACATCGATACCTTTCCATTACATTAAAGGTAAAATCTAATGATTTCTGTAAGTTCCTGAATGATTTCTGCTGCTGCAACCCTGACAAAATCATCCACAGGTCACATTCCCAAGTCAGCAAATGTGGGTAAACCTGTAAATCGTTTACCTATTTGGTGCAACACCAAGGGCTGAGACTTTATGAAAAATCTTTTGATGAACAGTCTTCTCTGGAGAAACAAAATCACGCCCTGAATAAATAAATATATATATATAACTGAGGAGATATATCTCTGGAGAATTAAAGCTCTTAATAAATTATTTGGAAGGACAAACCTTTCTACTGAAAATATAGATGACAGTTAAAGAGGGGGAAGGAAAAAAAAGAACCATGGATTGAATATAGCCGTGCTGCACTATTTCATCCCCCCTCCTTCACAACTAATAACTCATCTATCATCTCCAACCTATTAACAAGCAGCCTCCGTCCAGCTAATCCCCATCAGGAAGAGGAGAGCCACTCGGCTGCTGCTAGCATAATTGTTACATATTGGCTCCAGTCGGATGCTGGTTTTCCCTTCAGAAGCGCAGACCTGTTATCTTTTGTCAGATGACATGGCCAATTTAGCTTTAAAGCACGTCAATGCCAAAATAACAGCCTCTAAATGTATCCCTTGATACAAGCGGTTTGGTCTGCTGCATAAATTAGGAGATCTAATTTTTAAATGCAACGGCTGAATACCAACATGACCCCACCTCGCATTTCATGTCAGCTGATGCTGGTTCTTTCAGGTATAGAAACACTGTGAAATTGCAGGCGCTCATTGTCGTGGTTTCACATTACCATAAAAAGCAGATGCTTTTAGCCACCGGGAAACATTTAGTAGTTTCCTGTAAATTCCAGATGCATTTCAAATGTGCGGTATGTAATTACCCAATGCTGTCTCACAGCGATGTGTCAAAGATGCACCAAATCTAAATTTCAGCTTTCAAAGCCAACGGCCGTCGATTGTGGCTTTCGTGTTTTTGTCACTGCATGACATTCAAATAATTTTGCTTCTGAGGAACTTTGTTTAGAATGTCCAACACTCTGTTTTATGTTTCTATGGGGTGCTGGACTCATAACCTTGAAACTTTGGTGTGTGACTTGAGGACCCACAGGCAGGAAGTGAAAACCGGAATCAGGTAGGTTCTAAATGAAGACAGGAAGTCTCTGAAAAAAACTGAATGAATGGACATGAATGATTAATGAGGAGTCGGTACGTCCAACAATAGCGGATGTAATCTTTACAACGAGGGCTGAAATGAATCGATTCAAAAGAATACTTGATGCAAATATGTCTGAGTCGAGGCGTCACCTCACCTATTACATATACCCAAACATTAAGTGGAGTGGTCATGTTTTTTCCCCATTTGTTCACAATTTTCAGTGAAAGGACAATCTGGGAAAAAAGTACTTCAGAAGCTGGTCTACTAGTATTAGAGCATGCATAGTTCTTATTGGAAAAAAAACACAAGGTGTGATGCAGGTATATCCATTACTTGAGAAATTAACTAATTACCAGATAGAATACTCAATTAACTTAATGTTACTAAAATATGAAATAGGTTCAGTCATATTTACAGAATTGCATTTAAAATACATGACTACTCTTTGGTTTCATCATCAGGTGACTCAGAGCCCCAAAATTATTAACACTTGTTCAATCAAACAAGTGCCAATAATGTTGCCTAATGGTTCACAAATATACACGGCTGTTCTTGGGTTTCCTTTTAATCATACTCAGAGGAAAGCTTGATATCAAACAAAGCTCATTTTCTGGTAAGTAGCGCTAATCAGCAGAAACACTCAAAATGATGAGCTTGTATTTCAAGAACTCCCTTAGAAACTGAAGCAGACACAAGTGAACAAACAGGAAGTGCCAGTGGCTGCTTGGTTAGCTCTGAAGCCCGATGTTCTAACTGAGAGGAGGATATGCTAACAGCTGGACTCAGTGACAAGCTAACTACTGTTGGCCACACATGCCAACAGTGGGGTATTTCTTTAGTATGTTTTGTAAATTTCAAAACTAGACAAATTTTTTTACCGAGGTTGTTTGGTATAACACAGAGGTTCCCAAACTGTGAATTCCTGTTTTCTTTTATTTATTTTTTTTATTTTTGCTTCTTTATAAAAACAATGCAAGCTGAAAAAATCCAGTTCTTTCTGTTCTCAAATGTACATCAGTACAGTTACACATGAACAAATTAGTATTTACTGAGGTGATACAACCAATGAACTCAGTCAGGCCTCAGTGTTTTATAAACTTTTGACCAGACACAATATTCCTCATCACAGTGAAATGTATCCTGTGAAAATCCTGTTTTGCTTCTATGTTAGAGACGTCCACCATGTTTCATTTTGACTTGTTCATGCTCTGCTTTGCAAAGTATGCAAAGCAATTTTGCGTACTTTGAGCTTTTAATATAGAGGCTCATATTCTTATGAGCTTCATAAACTTGTTTTGTTCATCAAACTGAACATGTAGCGTTTCAGATGCTCTCTGGTCAGAAAATACCAAGACTAATAGACCAGGAGCTTCTTCAACCTTCACTGTAAAAACTGAAAACATGTAATTGCTTCAGAAAAAATAGATTCATTCAACTAACAAAGTGATGTGTGCAGTCAATAAAAGCTGCGAACCTGAAAATACACTTAGATTTTTCAAAATTAACCTAAAAAAAAAAAATATATATATATATATATATATATATATATATATTGATTCAGTTGATTCTGACAAAAGTCACTGACAGTACATAAAAAAGGGATCAAAATGTAATGAGATGTTCAGACAAAAATAATTTAAAAGGCCTTGATTGGAAACCTGAGATGATACCTTGGACTGGACCGGAACATCCGTCCAACAAACACAGTGATACTTCACAGTACAGAAAGAATACTTGGGTCAAACACAAATTGTGCAGCAAAGCAGATATTATACAAAATAAAGATATTATACAATGGATGCTATTTTATTGATTTTCTTTTCTTTTTGTATCTCACTAGAAACACTTAATCTGTTCAATTTTGCAGTAGGTTACGTGCTGTGTGGAGAGCTGCAGGCCTGTGTCGACTACAGTAATATAGTATTTGCTAATCTGTTTAAACTTTTTTCAGATGGAAGAAATTTGTGGCTCTGACAAATCACCGGCTCTCAGAGGCTGCAGATTTTCTTTTCTTTAATCCAAACTGTATATAAAAACCCTTATCTACTGAAAGTAAGATAGTAATGATTCATAACTTCTTTACAGAAACTATTTGAGACAATCCAAGCTTCCTCTTGCTGTAATTATCTGACCTATTCTTTCCAGCGTTCAGACCTTCATTCATCAGAACATTGTCATCATTTATATAAAAAAAGACTGGAAACCTGGTACAGAGTACGGAGCCTTTTATTTATCGTCTTCCTAATGGAATGTTGAACTGAAAGAAGAAACGTTCCTTCCAACAGAGGAGAAAACTGTAATTACTGCTCCGTATCTGCTTCATCTCAGTGGCAGTAACAGGTTCCACGCTCTGCTCCACCAAAACATCCACTGTGTCCACTTTCCCTGGCTTCGCCGACCGACTCCCCCCCACCCTTTGCAACGTCCCATCTCCATAGCGACGCACGGCTGTCCTTGGCTAACAGAAATAATTGGTTGCTCCTACATCAAATGGTTGTTCTGTGTATCTTTAAAACATCTCCACCGCCGCGGCTGCTGAGCCGGCTGGTTCGGTTCACGTGGCGCCACGAAGGCCCTTCGACATCTTCGTTTATCTTCGTTTAACGTGGATAAACGAAGCCGCCTTTTAAATTCTCACAAAACGATGGTAAAACTGCAAAAAGAAAAGGCAGCAGTGATGGGAGTTACTCAGCAGGTTTGTTAAGCACCTTAAGCTGCTGTCAGAGCAGAGTGAGTAAAGCAGTTTTGTGTATTTTTTTCCAAATGCTATCTAGCTGTGCTTTTTTTTTTAAATCCATAAATACCCAAATGAAAAATAAATCCCCGCAGATTAAAATGCAGGTTCACCGTAAACTGTCTGTTTTCGTTAGTGGAAAGGAGAGACGCATCCTGGAAGACAGAGCTACTGTTCAAAGTGAGTCAAATTCTAGACTGACCCGAATCTGTGCACTTTGTTATCTCCCTTAAAATGTCAAGCACCTCAATACGCTGATCAGGGCATAAAAGTACTTATATATATTATGTCCTTGAGTCCCAGAGATTAGAATTTCCATTTCAGGCAAAAAGAAAAAAAAAAGAAGGCAAATATCACATGCTGAGCGAGGAAAACTGGAAAGGTTACTGAGCCTTATCTGCAATTATGCAAAAACACAGAGGCTGGCCGAACCAACACTCGCTTCTACAAAGAGAATCGACAATGGCTTGATGCTGCTTACAGCGTTGCTCCCTCGTCTGCTGATGTGTAGCACACAGCACATCCTAGAGGAGAACACAGGCAAGAACAGCTGACTGTACACTACTCACACCTTGTCAGACTGTGAATTATGAATGTGTGTTATTAACATTTAATTTGCTCCCTTTAGTTAAAAGGACAGAATTGGCAATTTAGCAAGTATTTTTTATTGTATTGTTTTTTTTTCTTAACTTCATGAGTATCTCATGTGTGCAAGCCGAACAGGAAGGAATCCAGATAACAACATGGTGTAATTACATCCAAGTCTTTGTGTGTGTGTGTGTGTGTGTGTCGCTTTTTTTCCTCTTTTCAGAAGAAAAAAAAAGGAAAGGTACCAATAAATCTGTGAAGAATCACTGTCTTTGACCCTCTTCTCCTGTCAGGTTTCTTGACACGAAGCCGCTAAGATGTTGACAACTCCACTTTCTGCACTCATTGTGTCAGCCGTTTCATTTTCAGAGAGAACTTTCCTCTTCACAGGGGGAAGAATAAACCACATTTCTGATACACGGGTCGCACAGGAAAGGAAAAGAAAAAAAAGAACAGCCTTTTTTCCCACTTATACATAGGAGTATAAATAGTTCGCCTTAAAAATAATAGCTTTCATCTACAATTATGCCTGTAAGTACTCAACGTGAGAGCAATGGTGCCCCCTTGTGTAAAATGTAATTAATTATCTGGTAGAAATATGAATAATGTGGTTCATCCTAATGCAGGTTGAGGATGGTGGAGATGGTGTGCAAAAGCTTTTTGATCATCTTTATTCCGCGCTCATATGCTTTCCTCTTCAGGAATCTTGGATTTATTCTCTCTGAAGTGAAGGGCGTCCCCCTCGTCCCCCTCGGCCCCCCGGTCCAGTCCGGTCCGGTCCGGCTCGGCCCGCTCCTCTCCCCTCTACCCTCCGCTGTCAGCGCTCTGGGCAGACTGCACCACCCTCGGCTCGGCCAGCCGCTCGTAGGACAGGATCGTCATAACCTGCAGACACATACAGCGGCATGTGGCTACGGAGAACAGAGGCCTTTGAGTAAAAATGCGTGGGCTACTAATGACATGCTGAGCAAAGGATTTTCCTTTAAAATGAAAAAAAAAACCTAGCAGTAACTGCTTTTTAACTCATTGGGTCGCACCATTATCCCCACGTAGACAAAGTGCTATTGATCGAGGCAATTAGCTATTAATCACAGCAGGCCGGTTAAAGGCCCAATGAATGGGATGTTTAAGTTGAACACTGAAAAAACAGAAGGATTTAAGGTCTGGAGGAGAAGCTGACAATGCGGTGACCAAAAGAACCAGGTTTCCCCAAGAGACCGTGTTTCGTCTACAGGCCATAATCTAAGAACACCTGAAAACATTGCAGCTCGTTGAAAAAGTAATAATTCACTGTTTAGAAGCCGTAATCTGAAGTTAAGACTAAGATTATTAACACCCAACGCCCTGACAGGAATAGATTTTAACATGAATTTCTTTCCTTGGTGTCACCCTACAGCAGCTGAGGTCCTACTGTCCTGCGACTGTTAGAAGCATCTCTTCTCCACTTCACAGAAATCAAATGAATTGGCAGGTCTTTACAGAACTGAATGACTTGTTCACAAAGGACCTCAATATTTGACTAAAATGTGTTGTGAAAGAGGTGAAAAGTTGAAGGACAGCAGCTCTTGAGGTTTGAATTTGGTCAACACTGGTTTAAAGCTAAATCTACAAGGGGTATGAACAAATCTGGTCTTAACTGTAGAAATGATAATGTTGAATACATTTTAATACCAAAACTTTATGTAGAGGTTGAACTCCACCTTATCTGCACTGTGCACAAAACAAGCCACAGTCACTAAGACATTCTAATGGGTGAATCTACAGTGTGAAGTAGCTTGTTTTACTAAAGGTGTAATGAGATCTTGGGCTAGGAGCTAATAACATTAAACCTCTATCATATTTCTAGTCAAATGAACTCTGTATAATGAAAAACACTCCAGTTTTTGTCAGTATTTCATTTTGTCTGCTAAAGTCAGGTTAGCTTTTGTTTTGAGTCCCAAAAATGTGGTCGTGTGCTTCAGGCTCGATGACCAGGTGTATCTTTACATACGGAGGCCCATAAGGGTCAGGAAAATGCAAAAGGAAAAACCTGAAAGATGCAGAATTATGCATTTTCCAGACACATAGTGCCATTTTATAGCACAATCAAGTCACTGTTATGAAAATGCCGTAAATGTTTTTTTGACTTTTTAAGTTAACGCCTTAAAATTGGGACTGTGGCTCTTTAAAAACTCCCACTCTTTCTGAAACTCTGTCTACAGGAAGTCACCACACAGCGCTCTTCTTCTGACCCTTTAAGGACGTTTTCACCAGTCAGTGAAAAGCTCCGGCTCCACTTACTGTGATCATGACAAGCAGAGCCAGCATCATGCCCAGCATTATGTACAAGTTGTTGGTCAATCCTCCGGCCCACAAAGGACCCAAGATGGTAGCCAGGCCTCCGACGGAGCGCCGGACCCCTTGGCTGAACCCTTTTAGAGAAGCAAAACAAAAAGATTTCATTTTTATTTCACTTGTGCCAATATTAAATATGGCTTTGACATACCATATTTGCAAGTTCTTTTTAGTTTTATTTATTTAGTTAGTTTTTTACAATCCTTTATGCACAACAACAATCTGATATTTACGCATCTTGACAACATAACATGAGGACACCTTGAGTTTTCTCAGCAGTGACTTTGGAGAAGAGCGACACCTGAGACACAGCCACGAATGGAAGCCCCAGCAGCTGCAGGAAAACTCCCACTATGAAGGCTGAGAGCTGCCACTCAAATCCACCTGGAAGGCACGGAAAATATGGAGAAATAAAATCAATGGATATAAGTTTTGTACACATTTTTTTCAGGTTTTTATAGAACAGATTTGCTTGTTTTGGCTTTTCAGCTCAGTGTCAACAGACTGAGCAGAGCGACTGATTGCATCTCCATTAAAAATGCGCACAAAGCAAAGCTCTGTCTATATTCTGCTAATGTTGAAAAAACACAATCACAATTATGGTGTTTCAATAAATAAGAAACACATTTAAAATCACACAGATACGTCATTAAAAACCTGCCGCGCCATCATCCTCCTACCACTTCCTGTCATTTTCTTTGTCATTTTTGGCAGTAGTCACGTCCGGCTGTTGATCATGTGACTCGCGTCAATGTTTCCATTTGAGTTTTGCAAAATGCATAAATACAATATATTCTTATTTAAAAATGTGTGTTTTTTTTAATTGGCCTGTTTCCATGAATCAAATTTATTTTCGTTATTTCAATTTGCAATGAGCGTTTCCAGCTGCGTTGTATTTTGCAGAACTACAATGGAAACCACAACACTTTTTTTCTTGCAGCACACAAATCACACCGTGTCACGAGTTTCTCATTGAAACGTTTTGAATCCATAGCTCTTCTGTAAAATCGGCTCGCATAAGTTCCCAAGTAGGCGGGGCTTGTTGCGCCAACGTCTGACTAAGACGCCGACGTCTCCTCTGATTGCTGATGGATGATGAGTGTCAAGTAACTGTTTACATCTGTCACTGAAATGTTTTTTCATGACGTAACATGTGAACAAGTTTATTCACATGTGATTTTATCTTGATTTCTTATTTAATGTTAACACTGCAATTGCAAAGCTGTGTTTTGTGGACGTTGGCGGAATACAGACAAAGATCTGGGCACATTTGTGGTGGAAACGCAGCTGGTGAATCTCGGTTTCCCCCTGTCCCTCCACTGGTTTCTAGGTTCTCCTCCATAAACGGGCCTGGCTCCTCCACAGAAAGCTCTTGTCTGCAAAATAAAACCTCTGCCAAGCTGGCAGCCAGTCCACTTCTGCTCTGTGCTGCCTTGCATCATGCACATGTTTGTGGGAATCTGTGCCCACTCGAACAGTTGGATGTTCCTGTTCGACTTGAACGTCTATAATCTTACGATGAAAAGGCAGTTCTGCAAATTAAGCCGCTCCCTCAGAGGACCGAGTCTGGAAATGCCTCTTTTTTTTTCTCAGGTATCATCTGTCTGTCATAAGTTTGATGCTATTGTTTGTTTAAGTGGAACTGAAACAAATACAGAACAAATGTAGGCTACGCTCTAACAAATGCCCCCCTCCCCCCCCATTTAATTAGATTACTACAATCCTGTTAAATGTACCCAGGCTGCACCCGGTTCCAGCACCTGTCACTGTTAATCAGAGCGATAAACGTGACAAGCTGCAACAGACGCAGGCCAACATGAGCACACAGGATCCGGCCTGCCTGCCTGCCTGAGCTCCTGCTGGCCCACCAGAACCTGAATGATATCATTTAAAGAGCTCGTTCATTTCATCTGCCGGGTGACCCACTTCCACTCCGCTGTACGCTCCCACACACCAACACCAGTCAGACAAAGGCGACTTGGCTCTGAGCCTCGAGTCCACATGCGAGCTCGTCGGGTGTGTCTGTGTGTTTTCACGGGCCGGTCAGCACCTCGGGGCTTGCAGAGGAAAACGAGGCACCAGATACAGGCGGTGCAGCAGATGACCAGGCCCATGGCCAGCACCACGCGGTCCGCAACCTTGCTGCTCAGCCAGCGCACGAAGAAGAAGCCCACGATGACCTCAACCCCACACAGGCTGTACATCAGGCTGTTGCCCAGCTCGCCGAAGCTGAAGTAGTGCTGCGTCAGAGGGGTCACCATGGTCTGGAGGGGAGGGGCCGGTTAAAGACAGACAGACAGACAGGTTAGATTCAGCAGAAATTTGAGGTGAAAGTGAAATTAGTTAGAACAAGATTGCAAAACGTCATCGTACAGAGAAAGCGC
>CAEGAF010115438.1:0-14400 GCA_903067075.1 Micropoecilia bifurca
CACAGTCCAAAAACATGACTGTTAGGTTAATTGGTCCCTCCAAATTGTCCTTAGGTGTGCATGGTTGTTTGTCCTGTATGTCTCTGTGTTGCCCTGCGACAGACTGGCAACCTGTCCAGGGCGTACCCCGCCTCTCGCCCGGAACGTCAGCTGGAGATAGGCACCAGCAACCCTCCCGACCCCTCTAAGGGACAAGTGTGCAAAGAAAATGGATGGATGGATGGAATAATAATACAATAATTCTTAAATTTTAAGGACCAGTTAAATTAGAAAACGAGAACTCAACATATTAGTTTTTCTCAGAACAGAATACAAATTCTACGAACTTCTTTTTCAGTTGCTAAATCACTGCATCACTAGTGCACATCATAAAAGCATCTTCTTCTGTATTTCAAGTTGCAAATGCTTTTGAACTTCATGCAAATGATCATGTACAATTTTCTTCTTTCTCCTACATTTTCAATTGCTTTTGTCATGTAAAATATAATATATGGGTCTCGTTTGAATTGCCTAAACCTCAACAAAATTTATGCATTTTATAAAGCCTTAACCTGCAAAATGCTTTAACAGGAAGTGTAAAGAAATATGTCAATCATATTTCTTTACACTTCCATTGGATTTTTTTTTAATATCTCTCCTGAACTGATAAATTGTTCCCATGTGAATCCTAAGTTTCTCCTAAGTCATCTAAGCTAATTATATGACGAGGCATTTGGCTACCTTATGAGAGTCATAGGTAGCCAAGTGTATGTGAGACATTAAACAACCGGTTTTCTGAAGTAGCTCAAAGGTCCGTCTCATGAACCATCATCTGGCAATTATATGTATCCAGAGCACAACACAATGTTACACTTCAGATAATGGAAGGACAAGGATGTGGATGTGGTCAACAGCCAGAGAAGACTGCACTGTAATACAGACTGCATTTACAGTTTTCCTTAAGGAGTTTGCACTGTTTCATTTTCTATTTTTGTTTTTTGATTTTATGTTCTCTGCAATCCTGTCTTTTTCTTTCTGTAACACAGCGGCATGGGCTGTCAACAAATTACAATGCAAGCATAAATGAGCATCTTGTCCAGCCTCTTGCCTTAGTATTTTGTGGACTGTTGATTTGTACAGGGTAATGTATTTCCTTTTGTTCAATGATTGTGATATTCTGGCCCTTGGCTGTGAAGTATTTTCATTGCTGTGTACTTAAAAAAAACAAGATTTGGGTGTGCTGTGGTGGCGCAGGGGTTAAGCACAACCCACATATGGAGGCCCTAGTCTGTGAAGCAGCTGTCCTAGGTTCAATTCCTGGCCTTGGCAACATTTGCTGCATTACCCACTTTCCTTTCAATTAACTGTCAAATAAAAGGCCACTTGAGCCAAAAAAACAACCATGATTTACCTAAAGTTGTTTGCAGAAAGGGAAAGACAAAAATAGGTACTTTAGAATTCAGAATCTTCATGCAATCAATAACTGACTTCCTTATAAGCAGAATTTCCTGTCACATTTTCAATGCTGTAGAAAGCAAGTCTGATTTTAATTATCTTATTTTTCTGTGTCTCTTATCATGTTTTTCTGTTTTATTCAGTTCCGTTTATCATCAAAGCATCATAAACCTAAGCCATTGAGGAAATAAAAGAATGAATGTTTTACTAAAGGATAACATCTGAAGTTTTAGATGTCCAATAACATCACCCCTTGCGCAACCATGAGGTTTTAAAACTTCAGTGACCTTGTCACTAATAGTGCAATACGTCCAGAAACCCAAAGTCGACTTTCATACAGCATAAAATGGAAAAGTACTTGACCAGTACTTTTCTACTCTAACTATTCTTTCTATGTTTTAATGTATTGAAGAAGGCACTGGAATAGAGAGGTATCTTAGCTACAAGCCAAATAGGAAAGATCTCTACAATTAACCAATTGTTGCTGTTTGTCAGTCAGGGAAAGGTAAGAAGTACAGATATTCTTATGATGCATTTAAGAAATCGTAAGACTGGGGATGACCTCAATAATATTTTAGAAGTGCAGTTGAAAAGAGGAGTAGAACCTGGTGACATCTCATCTCATCTTATGTCTCATGTCCACTCTTCTGTCCTTCCATCCATCCATACATTATACTATTTAAGATAATTGAAAATGATCATTGAATGATCTTTGTACATAAAATGTCAAATGTCTTTTGACAAAATAATTTTTACTGAAAATTATTAAAGAAATCAATAGCAGTATCAGAAGATATAGAAATATGTAACAATGGATATCATAGTTAATCTATACATGAGAGTAAAACAATAAAACCGAAATACCCCTAAAGTTCCCAAGAGTTGGAAAAGTTTAACTTAAGAAACCTTTGACCAGGAAAAAGCAAAGAAACTAGGCCACTTCCTTGTTTGAATTGTATATATACAAGTAAGGAGAACTGATGCAGCAGAGACCCACAAACAGAAATAGTTCAGGATGAGGATTATTGTGGCTGTATTAACTTCTTTTTTCCTCTATGTGTGTATGGCTGAAGTCACCAATCAGCCAACAGGAGAGGCCAGTGACACAGATGATGGCATCATTCAGTCACCTGGTGGTCAAGACCTTTTTGTCATCTTAAGAGAACTAGAGGCCAGGCTTAGAGACACTCAGAAAGATCTGGAGGTCCTGAAGTCACAAGTTCAAGGTAAGAGCAGATTTGGAGTTTTAACGTTTGTAAAAAATTTTATATACAGAGAAAATAAACATAATGGCCATATTTTCTTTCTAAGGCAACAAGGTAGCATTTGGAGCATCTATAAGTGTAGGTGGAAATGTTGGACCTTTTAATACTGAGATCACACTGGTCTACAAAAGGGTCTATATGAACACAGGATCATTCAACCGGGCAACAGGTAAAGTTATCACAGTAATATATTTTATTATGTTTTTTAATCAAATAATTGTGCACAAATAATGAGAGTTTGAAATATATTGCGTCTGAAAAGATGTACTACATTACTAAGTGTCATGAAAAATAGTCTAATTATGTTTTAATTTCTCTAAAATTTGCCTCTGGATATAATGTTTTTGCTAAACAACTGAAATCAATCTCTCTAGTTGTTTTTGTCTTTCTCTCGAGCCTTTTAAGTTACTATAAAAAGGTGTTTATTGTTCACCACCTTTACAGAGGGAACACTAATAAATGGCCAATAAAGGTGCTTTGATCACCTCCATTATCAAAAATCCAGGTGTTTTGAACAGTTTCTCACATTTAGGACACAATATAAACAATATAATTTTGTTCTAAAATACACCTATAACGATAAGTATTTTTACTAAAAATCATTGAAAACAAACTCTAATTCACTTTTGTCCTTTTAGTTTTAATAAATGACATTAATTGTTCACAACCCTTATAGAGGGAATAATAAATGGCCAATAAATGTGCTATGATCATTGTGATTGTCAAAAATCCAGGTGTTTTGACACAGTCTCATGTAAACCTGGTCTCCAACTTCAAGCTGCAGAGTCATCCCATTGGTTGCTGTCTCAGAACGGTTGCCAGCAGGATGGTTGTAGACAGTGACCATCTGCTGTCCATTCTTCATCAGTTGCAGGCACATTGGTTTAGTTGACTGATTATGTCCAGAGAAGCTGAAGTAATAGACGCCTTTGACAGGAGCCGTAAAAATACCTGTGGACGATCAAAGTGTTGTTTATGGTGATCTTTAGTGGTCTTTGACTTAAAAGCTCTGAACTCCATAAAACAAACTGTAAGTATTTAAGTGGAAGTCATAAAATATCTAATTGAAACCGAAAAGCTTTTTTTCCATACTCTCTTATCAAATTGTATCCCATCTAAAACCTTTTTTTTCTTACAAGGTTTTTTTCTACGCAAACATTTTTTTTCCTTTTGCAAAAGTTGTATCTTAACCCTTGTGCATGTGAGGACTGAGGCAAACGTGGAGGACTGTGGCAAATGATACAAGTTTTACGTGTGTGGGGTTGGTTGGACCCTATTTGTAAACACAAGGGTTAAGCCTGGTCTGCATGTAGGTCCTCCTTAACATAATCATACTGTTCTACATGACAGACAATAATATGTCAGTCTATAATATGTTAAGTATAAAACTTTATGCCAAACTCTCAACAGTATTTATACACATTAATTTAATTCATAACCACAGTAAAATGTATTGCTATAAGTTTACCTGTTCCCGGGTTGAAGGATGTAGACCTTTTTGTAGACCAGTATGGTGTGGGTGTTAAAAGGTCCAACATTTCCACCTACACTTATGGATGCAACAAATGCCACCTTGTCGCCTTACGGAAAAACATAAAAAATGTTCATTATGAAGTTCATTAAATCTCTATATGATAAAATTTACAGATGAAGAAATTCTAATTCTGCTGCTCTTACCTTGAACCTGTGACTTCAGGACCTCCATATCTTTCTGGGTGTCTCTAAGTTTGGCTTCTAGTTCTCTTAAGATGACAAAAAGTTGCCCAGTGGTTTTCTGGCCTTTGGCTGCACCACAGTCTTGACCACCAGGTGACTGAACGATGCCATCATCTCTGTCACTGGCTTCTCCTGTTGGCTGATTGGTAATTTCAGCCATACACACATAGAGGAATAAAAACTTAAAAGCTTAAAGAACTTAAATGCTGTTGTTTAGTAACTAATATCCTCCCATAAACTTTAATGAGAGAAATAATGTTACTTATGACTCACAACAAACAAATTCTGAAGCTTTAGTTCAAGATTAAGATTTTTGCAGCCACAACAATCTTCATCCTGAACTATTTCTGTTTGTGGGTCTCTGCTGCATTAGTTTTCCTCACTTGTATATATACAAGGCAAACAAGGAAGTGGCCTAGTTTCTTTACTGCTTCCGGGTCAAAGGTTTCTTAAGTTAAACTTTTCCAACTCTTGGGAATTTTATTGATTTACTCTTCTTCATAGATGCACTATGAAATCCCTTGTTACAAATTTCTAAATCTTCTGATGCTGCTACTGATTTCTTTGATAATTTTTAGTAAAAATTATAATTTTGTCATAAGTCATATGACATCTTATGCAAAGATTTATGTTTTTCTCATTCAATGATCTTAAATCATAATGTAGCTCATGACTAGATAAATGAAATTGACACATAGGAACTCACGAAGTTCATCCTCCACATCCAATGGAGTCAACTGAAAACTCTAGACATAAGAATGTCTTCAGAGTTCCGATCTTTGGTGATTTCTGGACAAATCTCATCAGAGTGCAGATTCTGTGGCAGATCCCCAGAATGAACTAGAGAGTATTGCAAGGAAGATTAATGTCTAGGGCTCCTGAACTTGTGATCTCCATGAACAGGATGTCAAGAATTTCTACTCCTCTTTTCAATCACACTTCTAAAGTATCATTGAGCTCAACCTGTTTTTCAAGATTTGTGAAATGTCATTGCACATCATAAGAATATCTATACTTCTAACCTCTTCCTGATTGAAGCACAGCAACAATTGCTTAAGAGATTTCCAATTTGGCTGTCAGCTAACATACATCTCCATTCCAGGGCTTTCTTCGATGTACAAAAAACCCCGTAAAGAATAGTTAGAGTAGAGAAATACTGTTTAAGTATTTAGTTTTTCCATTTTATGCTGTATGAAAGTTGACTTATCGTTTCTGGGGGTTTTACACATCATGGTGACAGGGTCATGGACATTTCAAAACCTCATAGTTTCTCAAGGGGTGAAATAATTAGACCGCTAAACCTTCAGACGTAATCCTTTAGGAAAACATAACTACACTTGCTCCATTTGCTCAATGGCTTAGGTTTATGATGCTTTGATGATAAAATGAACTGAACAAAACAGTAAAACATGATAAGAGAAACAGAAAGATAAGATCATTAATATCAGACTTGTTTTCTACAGCATAAAAATGTGACAGGAAATTCTGTTTTTAAGGAAGTCAGTTATTGATTGCATGAAGATTCTGAATTTAAATATCTGTTTTTGTCTTTGTTTTTGCCTTTCTGCAAACAAATCTAGGTAAATCTTGGTTTTTTTAGTTGACAATAAGGAAAATACTTCACAGCCACAGAGCAGAATATAACAATCACCGGACAAAAGGAAGAACATAACCCTGTACGAATCAACAGTCCACAAAATACTAAGGCAAGAGGCTGGACAAGATGCTCATTTAAGCTTTCACTGTAATTTGTTGACAGTCCATGCCACTGATATTTCAAGCAGTAGATATTGTATTATTTTTGCTAAATCCATACTTCTACTTCTGTCTGCTGCTGACATCTATGAACAGTAAACTGAACAGTTTGTGTTATAATTGTATTTATTACAACACATTTTCAACATATGTGTTGAACTTTTTTCATTTATGGACAAATCATAATATTTTCTACCCTTCTGTGTTTGTCAGTTTTATTAATAACAAATCAGAGAAATCCTATGGTGAGGAGATGAAAGGAAGGAAGACTTTGTTCTCTCCTGCTGATTCTCTCTCATGTGATTTTGTGGTTTTTGACAGCAATTTTTGGACCTGGTTTGGAGACGGTTCACATCATCTCACTGAGTTTCATGGTTTCTCTCCGTCTGTGCAAACAGCTCACGGTTAACCAGACTTACTGTAAATCACCACCACGTGATCCTGTTGTCTTCTCTGCTCAATTCTGATCACATGGACTCTCTGTGGGCACTTCACTCAAACGTGTGAAATCTTTTCATATCTTCATGTCCTTTCACTTCGCTTCCGTCTCAATCAAATGTTTGTTCTCAAATTGAAAATGACAACAGGACACATTGTCAGAACCACAGAGAGATCACATCCTGTGTCGCGTTCATTCAAGGGAGGACAGGCTGTGACGGCGCATGATAAAGAGGAACCGGTTATCTGTTTCAACATTTTGAAGATCTGAGGTGCATCTACACAGGAAGTGCCCTAACATCCACCCTTCCTTTCCTCTGTGCGATTCAAAGCATAACATAATAGCAAGCTGTGGCTGATGGGTTTGCACGCAGTGAAACGCTGATACAGCACAGATAGCAAACAGGGACAACGCTGCAGAGAATAAACTTAATGGAAATGGGCTTTGAGCCGTAATGTTCTACGTCATATTCTACTGTAAGCAAAAGATGGTGTTCTATCTCCAGATAATAGGGTAGACGAATGGCCTTTAAAATACATATGTTTGTTTTAAAAAGACTGAAACTCTTGCATCAAACCTGATGCAAGAGTTTTTCTTTCACAAGTAAGAAAACCAGGACTTGTGCTTGTTGTGAAATTTAGCAAGCCTGTGTTTCCAACTAAGGCAAGTGTCACAAGTTGTTTTTACTGTTGAGAAATATATTGTGTCAGGCAGTTACACACATTTTTTGTGAGACTACATAAATCTAAATAATAAAAAATAGGAAATTGACAACTCAAGTGTTATTACTAAAGTCCTGCTGACTAAAACCTATATGAATATGTACATCAGATAGTACTATGTAAAACCACCACAATGTGCACAGAACATATACAGAACTTTTTCAAATCCTTTTTATAACTAAAATAGGAAGCCAACTCCACCACTTTCACTGGTAATGCCTACAAATATTTGTTTTTATCTTCACAGGATGAATGCAACTGATTTAAAAGGGTAAAAGAGAACAATTACATTTATTTTTCATTACCTCTTTAACTGAAGTTATCTGAATGAAGGAAAATCTATATAAACTTGACATTTTCAACATGTCCCTCCCTAAATATTATCAAGGTCAACAGACTGACAGATGTCACCTAATTGGTAACATAGTGAGAATCCACACTTCAGATGCAAGAATCTGTTGACGGGACAACATGATCCTTTAGGGAAGAGTGGCAAGAAGAAAGACATTGTTGGGAAAAAAAAATAAAGTTTGACACAAGTCAAGTAGTGATCTCTGAAGATAGAAGGAGGAAAGTGCAATGATCATTCTGAATGCACAATTCTCATTGGAGGTGGCAGCATCATGAGCTACTATGAGATGTTTTCTTTTTCAGGAATAAGGAAGCTGGTGAGGGTTAGCAGGACAATAGATGGAGCTAAAAATATACCTATCCCTGAAATATCCTGTTAGAGGCGACAGAAAACGTCAGACCCAAGAAGAGGTTCATCATCTACCAAGACAACCACAGACATACAGCTACAATTAAATGGCACAAGCTGAAGCACACTCATCTTTTAGCACGGTCCAGTCAAAGTCCACATTTAGATCCAGCTAAGAGTATGCAGCAAAACTAAAAATGTACATTTCCTGCATAGTCACTCTGCTTTTAATCTGATTAAGCTTGAACTGTTCTGCAACATGGGCAGAAATTTCAGTTTCTAGATGAGCAATCCTGGTAGAGACGTTCCCCAACAGGATGTCTCTAGACCTAGTAGAATCGCGGCCATGAAATGTGCCGCGATTCTACTAGGTTCTACTAGCTGTGGAGCTGTCACTCCACAGCTGGAGGGACAGCTGGAAGTGTCCCTCCAGCTGTGGGCAGCCCTGCAGCTGGAGGGACACTTGTAGCAGCAGCTAACTGGCCTATAAGCTGAGGGATGACCGGTTGGAGCAGAGCAGCTCTCGGCAGCATGAACGGCTGGCTGGACTTGGCTCAGGGCATAAAAAGCCCTCTCTGTTCGCCGGTTCCCAGCCAAGAAAACATATGGTGGGGAGAAGGGGAAGCAGCTCTGACAGGGAATCAAAGGCACTAACCAAACAAGTGGACAAAGATGTTTTTCAAACATGTTGGATGTGATCCTGACCTGAATCTGACCAGTGGCTAAAAGCCTGTTCATCGACTCCATGCAAATAAAGTGAATAAATAGTTCAGCTGTGATGGTGAATCTTAATTTTGGCTTTCTTAAAGCCTGTATGACAAACTGAACCGGGACAAAATTCGATTGTTCTTTAAAAGTATTATTTCAAACATTTGTGTCAAGAAGTTGACATGAGCAATCTGTCAAAAAAAATGCTTCAAGTTAATATTGCCATACCAGTGTGCAAGTTTTAAACTATTTTCTGCTATTAACAAGTGACCAAACAGCGTCCTGCATCGATTGGTCTTAACCTGGCCAATGTTGGTTTTTCTTTGAATTACTACAAAAAATGTGCTGCAGCTACTTTGACCAGCATAGTAGTTTGAGATCCGACAGCAAATAAAGAAACAATAATACCAGATCAGATAACTATGTTCCTCACCTAGTTCTAATAAAATAATAAATGCTTCAATTGGTTGATGATTTTATGGGCTGCAAAAGGTTGAACTTATTGTAATAACAAGCATTTTTAAATCAATGCTGATCATTTTTGCTTTATCTTCATCTCTAAATAGAAAGTGTAAATTGTATTTCCAGAAAAAAGGCTAAGTAAAAACTAGAAACTATAATGGACATATTCAAGTTCTACACATTAAAACATTTCATATTTCAAGAAAAACCAAGCGAAGAAGAAGTTTCAGTCGAAGCAGAAGTAATAATTCAAACTGGTGTGCCAGAAAACTGCTCAGTTTTTTGGCCGTCATTGTCTATGTAGAGGACAGCAGAAGGTTCTCCTGTTTTTGTGCTGCATTGAAAAATATAGAATCAAATTCATCTATATTTTGACATATAAACTGGCTTATTGTTAAAGGTAATAACCATCGTGACCTGCTTTGTTTTATTTATTTTTTTTAAGTATGGAAATGTTTAAAGGGTTCAAAGGTTTACCTCATTCACTTTATATGGGGAATTAGATTTTTTTGATTTTTTAAGTATTTAAAAAAGTGACATTATATAAACATCAGAAATTGCAGCACAAATCTGCTAAAAGAGCTGAATGTTGATGTAGGGCATTGTATGCAGATGGAGTGTGTGACCGAAGACCTGCAACAGGATCACAGAAGTGTCAAAAGGTCACAACAGATATCAAACTGCAGTCCTCTAGGCCAGGCGTCCTGCAACATTCAGACGAGTCTCCGCCTCAGCTGACCTGCCCCACATTTTAGACCATTAGCAGGACCCACCACCTGCTTGAGGAGGCGACTCGGCCGCGTCGCCCAGGTGGGCCGGAGTCGGGTCACGTCTGAGAGTCGGAGAACAGCAGCTCCTCAGGGAACGACGCTTCGCAGCACCCACACAGTTAAATGAGGCGAGACACGCACACACCACACACTGTTACGTAAAATGTGTTCTGTATTCCAAGTCTCTCAAACCGACAGGTGGATGGCCACAAAATATTGTCCAAAAGCAGAAATACAATTACAGCAAGTCAAAAATGGTCACTTTTTTTGTTTTTAGAAAAAAAAAATCTACATCATAGATAAAAACATGGCTTGCCATTCACTGAACCGAGATCCCAGCAGGTTATCCTGCTTGTTCTTTATGGACTAGTACCTATGGAAAACAGCCTGAATTTGATATCTGCTTACAAGCTCAGCATCCAGGCTGCAATATAGATTTTTTTTTTCATTATTATTATTATTATTATTATTATTATTATTTCACTTTGACACCAAATAAAAACCAGAGTGCAGAGGCTGGAAACCTGTTTTAAAAAGAAAAAAACAATAAAAGTTCTGATTGCCATTAGGACGCACTGCAGAGGAAGTAAGGGCTCATCAGTTGGCACAGTCACAGGAGATTTTTTTTTCTTCTTCTTTAAAGCAGGGAAGGCACTTGACATGGGGGTCGCAGTGTTTCCCCCATGCAGCGACAGCAATGCACCAAGGTCCTTGTTTGTGCACACCGAGGAGGAACACAGTCAGCTGGGTGCAGGTTTCAGATAAGAAAATAACAAATCACCAAACCTGCGGATGAGCTAAAGGAGGAGGGGAAAAAAAACAAAACAAGAAAAAAACAAGAATGTATTGGCTGGACTCGACTTCAGATGTGGTATCTGAGTGGGCGGTGGGTCTGCGCCTCTTGTGTTTAACTTGACAGTTCGTGTTGGAGCGAGCTGTGCAAGGCTTGAGTGGTGATTTTTTTATTTTTTAAAAATGCTTTCCAAGCTCCTATGCATTAAAAAAAAAAGCAGAAAACAATAAATGCAATAAAAGGTGAGCAATCTCTGCTTCTCTACGAGGGAGATCTGGTTGAAGTAAACCCATCATTACCATCACCACTAATCTTCAAGACAGAAGAACCGGAAGAAATAACAGTACAGCTGAGAGAGAGAGAGAAAAAAAGGAGAGAATTTAAAAAGAAAAAAAAACAGGCCTGAAAACACATGACTCTTAGGTTTCATAATTAGACATTCCCACCGAGGCACATTTTCCAGAGAAGTGTCAAATACAAAGCTAGAAAAGAAAAAAACAACAAAAAAAATCCCAAAACATTCAAGTACTTTGTCATGTAAACACTTTCCAGACTATGATACACAATATAGACTGTTGTCGATTTTTGTTCCTGTGCAACAAGAATAAGACAACAGTGTGAGGAGTGAGGAAACTTTTAGAAAATAAAAAAGTAAAAGTAAAGAAGAAAGCCTTTTCGGAGCCTCAACTCTTTTTTGAAGCTCTGACCTCAAAGCCCCCAGGTTTTCTGCACGTCTCCTTCAGAGCAGGACGCAGGAGCAGCACTGGTCTCCTCCGCTGGGGACGCTGGAATAGTTCATCTGTCTCACGATCTCCGCGAACAGCTCGTCCACCGAGATTTTATTCTTGGCCGAGGTCTCCATGAAGGGGCAGCTCCAGTCCTGGGCCAGCGCCTTGCCCTCCCCGGAGGTCACCTCCCGCTCCCCCTCCAGGTCCACCTTGTTCCCCACCAGGATCATCGGGACCCTCTCGTACCTCTTCACCCGGATGATCTGGTCCCGCATGGGCTTGATGTCCTGGAAGCTCTGCTGGTTGACCAGGCTGTAGACCAGGATGAAGCCCTGGCCGTTCTTGATGTACAGATCCCGCATGGAGGCGAACTGCTCGGTCCCGGCCGTGTCCAGGATCTCCAGCACCGACGGGGACGAGTCCACCTCGATCTCCTTCCTGTAGAAATCCTCTATCGTGGGGTCGTACTTCTCGATGAAGGAGCCGGTCACGAATTGGACCGTCAGCGCCGATTTACCGACTCCGCCCGAGCCCAAAACGACCACTTTGTACTCCCTCATGGTTAGAGGAGGGGCGGCGGCGGCGGCGGCGGCGGAGGGAGAGAAGAGGAAAAGCAGACACCTCCTTTTTTATTTTTTTCTCCCCCTCGACGAAGCCTCCTCTCCTCTCCTCTCGCTCCCTAACCGTCTATCTCGCTCACCAGCCCGGATGTTTCCAAGCCCAGCAGACACTGGCGCAGGCTGCGGGCTCCGCTCGTCGCTCGGGCGGCACGTCAAAATCTCACGCCGGCGAATCCTGCGAGGCTGAGGGCCGCTGTGTGTGTGGGGGGGGGGCGGGGGGGGCAGGGGGGGGCAGAGCCGAGGAGAGCGACCGCCCCTGGATGACCATCAGCGGGGGGAATTAAAGCGCATTTTGATCGCGCTGTGTTGTGCAACGGTGCGGGGGAAAAAGCGTGATCGCGTCGCTCTGTTCTTGCATGGCGTTTCCTGCCCACATCCTCAGCGCGTCAAAAAAAAAAAGAAAAAAAAAAGCAGAGGCTCGGTTCCGTTTTCTTAAAGGAGCCGTCACCCGGTCGGGCACCCCGGGTCCTTCAGACTGATCATCAGCAGCGTGGTGGGCTTCGGCACGGAAGCCCCTCAGCTGCACGCATTTGACCGTGTGAACTAATGAGGCCTGCCATTTAGTCAATAATTAATTTTAAATGTCTGGTTCCGCGCTACGAGGAAAATACTTCCTTTAGATGTAAATTTAAAAATGTTTTTGCATTCTAAAAATGTTTGTTTCCGAGACGACAAGATAACTACACCTGATAACTAAGCAACAAAAAGCAACAGTGTTTTTATTTCTGCTTCACTCAAAAACAGTGGCATGTTAAACTTTGCTCAATTATCGTTGAAAAAAATCGTTATTGGGTTGAAAGGTCACCTTGCAATCAACCCAATTATTAGCTCCCTTTTTATCAGGGGTCACCAGCTCCAGTCCTGGAGGGTCACCATCCTGAAACTTTTAGATGTGTCTCTGCTCAAACACACCTGGATCAATTAAACTGCTCGTTTCCAGCCTATTGCAGAGAGGAATGAATGCTGGTGAGGGAATTCAGACATTTTAGAGCAGAGGTGAATCTAAAGGTTGCAGGATGGTGGCCCTTGAGGACTGGAGTTGGTGACCCCGGCATATGTTCTTCATCAGATTCAAGTTTGAGAGTCTAGTTCACTAGTTAGAAGAAACATGTTGGTGAAAATGAAAATGTTATTTTAAATTTAAATTTGAAAACGTGCATGGATCATTTTCGGGCTTAACGGGGTTGGTATTGACCAACTTTATAGTTGTTACAGTTTTTGTTTTGCCCCCAAACTTTCAGCTGGATTTGGGTCTGGACTTACTTTGACTGCAAATTTGAGTTTACACACATTTGTTTAATATTTGGTAGAGGTTGGAAAATCCATCCATGCCCAACCTTCAACTTCCAGGTTGATGAAATTTAGCTTTAACATTTCCACATAGTGTATTTTCCCTATGCAGTCACTTTTTAAAGAAGAGCCTGTCTGTTACATGCTTGTTGGAGTTAAAACATCTCCAGACATTGAGATACTTACCCGACGGCATCTGTACATCTCAATCTGACATTTTCTTTTGCTTTTGAAATAATGACGTTTTCCTTGTCGACTAGCCTTTTAACCCACCTCCGCAGAAAGAATAATTCCAGTGGAGAATAATGTTCTCTTAGCACCTTCATGCTAATTTTACACCAAAAACATTTTCATCTTTGAGACACAAAACCCTTATTCTTCCTGAACGTCATGTCTTGACGTCACCATGATGCCGATATGTCCCTACTTATTTGCCTATAATTTTTTCAACAGCTGAATTTAAGTCCTTCATGCATCTGAAAATTGTACTCATTTAATTTTACTTTATTTTGAGTGACATTTTTTTAATTTTTTCATATCACACAAGCAAGCTGCATGCCTGAGGTTATCAGGTCAGCCTCCGTTTAACAGATTTTGTAACATAACCTATCAGAAGCCTGTAAAGCAATGACACCATCAAATTGGCTTGGTACTACACTCTTAAAAGTGTTTTTCTGGCTGAAGTTCATCTTATGGACTTATTTACATTAATTTAACTTAATTATTTTGCTTTTGCTAAGCCAACTTACTGTTTTGTGTTCATTTAACTCAAAACTTACACTACATAGTTGAACCAACTTAACTGAATTGCTTCTATAGGTAACAAGCAATTCAATCAAGTTTATCCAACTTGATTTATTAAGTTTATCCAACTTAACTTATTAAGGACCTTTTTACTTTGACTTTACTTGAAATAATTAAGTTCAATACCATATTTGTGCCATGACTCAAGCTGACCAGGGGCAGATTCCTCAGTAAGTGACTGTGGCTCTGTGGGT
>CAEGAF010115457.1:0-12529 GCA_903067075.1 Micropoecilia bifurca
AATTATATTACTGTATATGTTCTTACATGGAGAGAGTGGGTGGGGTGGGTTTTATTTTTGAAGTGTTTTCACACACACACACACACACACACACACACACACACACACACAAAAAGAAGGTAGTATTGTACACTTGATGTAGATTTTGTTTGGGTTAACCTTTCGAATAAATATATCTATACAAAAAGAAGAGCTGCCTGGAGTTGATCCGTGTTCCTGGAGTCGGTCAGGACTGCGGCAGCAGGATGACGGTGAAGAAGCGTTTGGTTCATGTTTACAGTTTAAAATGTTCCAGAGGTTTCTAACGTGGTTTTTGCTCCCGGTCAGGCGCCGTCTACTGCCAGTTCATGGACATGCTGTTCCCCGGATCCATCCCTCTGAAGAAAGCCAAATTCGGTGCCAAGCTGGAGCACGAATACATCCACAACTTCAAGCTTCTGCAAGTCGGTTTCAAGAAGATGGGCGTGGATAAAGTAGGTTTACTCAAACCTCCAGGGTTAGCCACGCCTGGCTATCCACGGTTAGCTCGGTCCGGACCGGACCCGTTCGCCGTCGGGCCGCTCTGATCGGGCCGTCCGTCTCGTTTCAGATAATCCCAGTCGACAAACTGGTGAAGGGGAAGTTCCAGGATAACTTTGAGTTCGTCCAGTGGTTTAAGAAATTCTTTGACGCCAACTACGACGGGAAGGAGTACGACCCGGTGGCGATGAGGCAGGGCCAGGAGACCTTGCCCATGAACAGCCCCGCCACGTCCGCGCTCAACAAGCTCCCCAAGAAGACCCTCAACCAAGGTGGGAGCCCGTCCACCGGGCCGATCGATCGGCGGTACACCGGGCCGATCGATCGGCGGTACACCGGGCCGATCGATCGGCGGTACACCGGGCCGATCGATCGGCGGTACACCGGGCCGTTCGATCGGCGGTACACCGGGCCGTTCGATCGGCGGTACACCGGGCCGTTCGATCGGCGGTACACCGGGCCGATCGATCGGCGGTACACCGGGCCGATCGATCGGCGGTACAGCCCCGATCGGCCGTCCACTGGGCTGATCGATCGGCGGTACACCGGGCCAATCGATCGGCGGTACACCGGGCCAATCGATCGGCGGTACAGCCCCGATCGGCCGTCCACTGGGCTGATCGATCGGCGGTCCGTCTGATCAGTTGGCCTCGGACCTTAGATCGATCATTGTAATCAGAAATCTCCCTGATTCTCTCATCAGCTACCCAGAAGCCTCCAGTTGCTAAAGTTGCTCCCAAGTTGGCTCCTGCTGGGACCCGAAAACCAGGGATGGGAGGCGGCGAAGAAGAGAGGGCGGAGCTTATCAACGAGGTTTGATTTGATTGGCTGGTCAGGGTGGGCATTTATCAAACGATTATTGTGGAAATTTTTCTTGTTATAAGAATTTAGATTTCTTGATATATTTTAATTAATGATGTTAAATGAAAAAGAAAACGGTCAGGGCAGAATAATATGACAGAAAAACATATAATATAAGCGTTTCATATCAGACGATATTGATAATTATTGATTAGTTTTTTGTTTTAAGTATTTGAAGCTGGTGAAGGGACCTTTCCTGTTTTCCACAATCATAATTCATGTTTTTTTAAATTTTTAAATAAAACCATAAACTGCTGCTGTGGAAGTTACTCAGCAGGCCGTTGCTAGGCAACCGAAGTTTGGGGGAACTTGAAACTCCTTCTTACCCAGCAGGTTGTTGCTAGGTAACCACAGAATGAGTGGGCTAATGCCACTCTCTTTGCTGATTGGCTGATTCCCCAGAATATTCTGGATCAAAGTTCAGTGAATATTCTGTACATTGAATATGGATTTTTCTATCAGACATATTATCTACTAATATCGATCGCCTGGGCATCTGGATGTATATTATTTATTGTCCAGCCCTATTGACAGTTTTATCAGAAATGTTGTTTTTACTATTTGTTTTACGGGCGTATTAATAAATGCCACTTAGTTCAAAAATATGATTAAATTGAGTTACTTATTGATATAAATCACTTTTCACTAAGTAAGTGAAGACGTTTATTTGAAATGGGAGTGTTTTTGTGTTTGTGGTATGAAAACTGTAAGACAGATGAGATACTTTACTGGTGCCCTAAAAAACCAAATATCTTTTTAATTTGTATCTTTATCACAATAGTACCACAAAATATGGCTGATTCCAAGTCACTTTACTCAGCGCTACTTCCACCCACATTTCCACTTTTATCAATATTAATATCGGTGATTATTTATTATAATATTAATTATTATTTAATTTTCCTTTGGGCTCAATAAAGTATTTTTAAATCTAAATTTTGAGTCAGCTAATATTTTGCCGCGGCTTCATAAAGCTAATAGTTTAACTTTAAAATGGCTGATATGTTCTTCTAAAGTAAATCTTTTAACTTTTTTTAAATTTTGTACCACAGATAGAGATTCTGAAATCTACCATTCAGGACATGGAGAAGGAAAGAGACTTTTATTTTGGTAAGTTGAGGAACATTGAGCTGATTTGCCAGGAGAAGGAAGGCGAAGGCGACCCGACGCTGCAGCGGATCGTCGACATCCTCTACGCCACAGACGTGAGTTCAGCTTTAATTCAGCTCATGTTTCAACTCAAAACTCCTCCTTCTCACAAATTATTGGACACAAATCCAAACTGAAACAAAACGAATCTCAGTTTCACAACTTTTTAGATCCATAACAACTATGAATCCATCCTGAACCGGACCAGTAAAACTGGTTATTGACCAGGAGAATAACTGGAAAACTGGCTGAAATCTGATGGGATTAATGTAGAAATGGAGGATTGTGGTGAAAAATGTACCTGTTAAGACAATCAGAGAGAGTTCACCGATTCTTAAAAATCCTGATCCGCTGATACCAATTTCTCTTTTCTTTATGACAAAGAATTAGGAAATTGCAGATAGAAGAAATAAAAAAGAGTAATTTTTCACCAAAAGAACTTTTAAAAAAATATTTTTAGAAATGCAAAAATTTGCTTGGAAAAAATCCAAAAGTAGACAAAAATAATAATGCAAATACATACTCTCAAATATCAAAAACGTTTTAATTTATAAATAATATTTTACACTGCAACTGCATTTAACTGTAAAAAAAAAAAAAGGATAAAACATCAATAATTAAAATGAATTATGGAGTCTTTGTATCCGAAAGTAAAAAAAATTGCTAGGAAAAAAATCTGAAATTTTGATTATTTGATTTTCTTTATCTTTTTAAAAATAGAAAATGTTTAACTATTGAATCTGGGATTTTTTTTTCTAGAAAATTATTATTTTTTTTATTAAAATTTTCTGAGTTTGTTCAAGCAAATTTTCGACCACAAACTGAAAATATAAATATATATTAAATAACATTTAACTGTCCAAAATAAACAAAACATCAATCATTTAAATGGATTCTGACGTCTGTTAAAAATTGACAGGGAAAACAGGCAAAAAGAGGAAAAGGTGATGCAAACCAACTACTAACTACTGGGTGTTTGCGCCGTTTTTTAACGATGTTCGAAGGAAGTAACGATATGGAAGTTATTGCTCTCATGTTAATTAATCATTTATTGCTGATTGTGAGACCAAATGGGATCGTTTGGGGTCTAACCGTTCCTCTCTTTCCTGTCGTCGTTTCCTGCAGGAGGGTTTCGTAATACCGGACGCCGAAGAGCAGGAGGAGTTTTAATCTGAGCGTCTCCTCCACCTTATCAAGCCAAGGCGCTTTGGCGTCGCCAAACCCTTTCTATAATCAACGAAGCCTCTGTCTTCAGAACCAGAACCCGACCCCCGGCGCTGCCCTGTAATCCAGTCCTTCCCAGAACCAGACCCGCGTCGGGAAGCACCTGGTTTTCACTCCGGACTCCAGTGTAAAAAGCATAAGCAATGTTGTGTGTGTGTGTGTGTGTGTGTGTGTGTGTGTGTGTGTGTGTGTGTGTGTGTGTGTGTGTGTGTGTGTGTGTGTTTAAAAGCCTGTTGGATGCAAATGAAGAAACTTGTCCTGACGACCCGCCGGCGCTTTTCTCCAAACTAACCCTGAATGTTTCATTTCTGACCATAAAACTGAGTTTCATCTTGTATTTTATTTCCCACATGGTTTTTATTTTTTATTCATGTTTTCTGCTCGTTTCAGACCAGATCGCCAAAAAAACAAACGTTTAGTACGATGGCATGTTAGGGCCGTTGTAAATTAAAAGGAAAAATAAATTTACGCCAAAACACCTAGAATATTGAGATAAATTTTCTAGAAAAAACACAGGCATTTCTGAGTTACAAAAGTCGAAAATTTTCTTTAAAAAATCAAGTTTGAGATCAATCTGAAATTTTCTAGAAAAAAAGTGTCTATTAGTTTGAAATGTCAGAAATTTGCTAGAAAAACTAAAGATCAAAATTAATCTCAGATTTTCTAGGAAAAAGAAAATGTAAGTTTTAAAGATAGAAGATTTTTGACTTGAAATTTTTCTGAAGTTGAAAAGTCAAAAGTTTGTTGGAAAAAATATTGAGATTAATCTCTAATTTTCTAAAAAGAAATTGAAATTTCTGAGTTTCAAAAATGTAGCATTTGTTAGAAAAAAATCATGGAAATTTTAGTTTCAAAAGTAGAAAATTTTCAGCTATCGAAACTCTGAAATTACCAAAACCTTTTTAGAAGATCTTGAGATTAATCTGAAATGAGTATTTTATTTTATTTTTTTAGAATATTTTGTCTTTAGAGCTAAGAAATGTCTCCCCTTTTTTCTAGAAAGTTTCAGTATTTTTGTCGTAAATTTTGTCTTTTTGTCTTTGATGGCCATCATAGATTTTGATGCTTTGATGGTGAAATGGTTTTGGTTTCCCTGAAGCCTGCAATACTAAAGCAGCCGCCAGGGGGCAGCGGTGGTGACGCTATCTGGCTGCTTTAATTTACTCCATGTCTGCCGTTTTGACCAAAGCGCCCTCTGGTGTCCTTCCCAGGCATTGCAGCTTATGGAACCCGAATCGAACCTGAATTTGAGAAAATTCGCGTCCAGTTCGGATCTCCCCTCCTGGATTGTTTCCATTCTGTCATGAAGTAAAGATAAAGAAGGCACTCTGCGAAATTCAGACTGAAAATCTTCACGTTTAGTTTGGCACAAAGCAACAGGCTTGTCTTCATTTGGTGCAAAAATCCATTTGTTGTCCCGTTTTTCTTCCTTTCATGCCTTTATGTGTCACTGTGTGTTTGTTTTAACGACCCACCAGTTCTCGCAAAATTTCACATTTTTAAAAATGTGCAATTCCTAAATCCAGGAAAGAAAGTGGCTTTGTCTTTGGTTAAAGTTAAAGGAGGCAGTGGAGCTGATGTGGGTAGAAAGTGCTGACCGCTCCTGGTCACCTGCAGCCTGTAAGATGGCCTCCTCCATAACATCTGGGAATATTAATCTGGAAAACAGCCAGTTCTAATCAGATTTAATCTGGGTTCAGTTGGAGACCGTTTCTTCAGACTAATGTAACTTTGTCACATTTGTTTCTAATTTAACCGAAACACTGGTGTTTAGTCCTGTTAGTGGAACTTTTTTTCTTTTCAACGGCCTTATTCATAAAAATGTTTGTTAAAAAAAGGTTTTATAGGTTTTTTTGTTTTTTTTTTCAGAATAAATGTGTGGTGTTGAAGCTCCAAACACTGCCAGAGGGAGTGGATGCAGCTCAGAGGCCTTGATTTTCTCTATTTATTGCTACTTGCCTTCACTAAGGGCAAACATTTTGAAATTACAGAAGTTTTTTTTATATACTTTCTATCAAAAATGTGATTTTTAAACCAGGTTTGTAAGCAAAGTAAATTTTGTCTTAGATTTTCATTTGTTTACCCGGTTACGATATTCAAGCTGTATTTTGGAGAAAAAAATCGAGCAGTTTTTGTCGGACCAAACGTGAAGCCTGAAGGAACAAAATTTAACAAACTCAGAAACATTTCAGGCTGCAATTAAAACCTAATAAAGAATCTCAATCATTTACAGAGACTTTTATTTTTCTGATAAACAGTTTAATTTTCTGTAGACGTCTTAAGCTGGCAGGTCTGGAGCAGCCACTAGAGGACGGTAGTCATACTTTGAGTAGCAGTGCACCGATTTTAAAAAATCCTGACCTACTGGTACCGAGTTTTCTTTTCTTTTTTATGACAAAGAATGAGGAAATGGCAGATAGAAGAAAAAAAATAAGCAATTTTCCACCAAAAAAATTTTGTTTTAGAAATGCAAAAATTTGCCAGGAAAAAAATCCTACATTTTGAGATTGATCTATGAAATTTTCTTGAATTCTGAGATTAAGCTACAAAATTTTCTAGAAAACATGAACAGTTCGGAATGTTAGAAGTAGGAAATTTTCAACTTTTGAAATTCAGAAATATAGAAAAATGTCCAAAATTAGAAAATTTCCTAATTTTGAAACTGGAAATTTTTAAGTTTATTCTAGAAAATTTTAGTTTCATTCTAGCAAATGTCATTTTTGTGAAGAGTCACTAAATTTAGCAAAGTACCAAAGCAAAGGTAGGAAATATTTTCTCGTCTGGTTTGATTTATTGGCGGGACCCAAATTTTGAGGCATTTCCAACTCTTATGACGCCACAACGCAGATATTAAACAGCATCAATTTTACTGCTTAAAGTTAAATCAGGGACTTTTATTTCAATAAGTATCAGGGCCAGGAAACAAAATGTTTTAATTATGAGAATCAGAAACAACCAATCAGAGCCAGAGTCTGTCATCGCCACCCGGTCGTACTCCTTTCTGTTCTGTGGCTATGCTAACTAGCCTAGCATTCACAGCATGCTATGCTAGCTGCAGCTCATCAGAGAGCCAACCAGGACCCGCCTCCTGGCTCTGATTGGTTGTTTCTAGTTAGCTCAACCAATCAGCAGAGGAGCTTGATTTTTTTCTTCTCACAGATTATTCATCTCATCCCAAACAGTCACAACACAGCAACAGTTTCAACAGATGTATAAAAATATATTTCTATATAAGTTAAGCGCTGCAGCTTTAAGACTCGGCTCCAGACTGTTGATCCCAGCCAAGTCCAGGTCCGATTCTCTATTTCAGGAAACTCAAACCGTAATAATCCGGCAGCATTTGGGATATTTTAACCTCAATTGTTAGATTTGCGAACAAGAAGGAGTTTCTGGTGTTTTTACTCTGCTTTTCTGTCGCCCTCTCTGCTGCCTCCACCGGCTTTCTTCAGATCAGACGCCAACCAGCCTCCATCTCCTTCAGGAAATTAAAGAAATTTGCTGTCAATCAACTGAGCAATGTTTGTTTTGACTATATAAAGGAAAACCTGCTGTAAAAATCAGTGGCATCTAAACTTTTTGCACCAAATTTAAACTGCACACATGCCACAAATTTAATTCAAAGCAAATCATTACTTAATTTTTTTACTTGCTTGACAATAAGCAATTTTTTTAATGAAACCTATAAATTCTTAAGCATCCAAACAATAAAAAAGTTTCGTACCGTTGCTTTGTTAAGAGAAAAAGATCATTTCCAGCTGTTTTCTATTTTATCTACCAGATTTTTACAGTTCTTAACTTGTACAAGAAGGACCAACCAATATAATTTTGAAGGCCACAAGTGGCCCTCATACCACCCTTTGCACACACTGAGGTTATTTGTTTGTCAGCAGGTGGACTTCTGGAAACTAATAAAAGTTCTGAATGTTTGACACAAGTTTAGTTTGATTCAGGTGATGTAAGGAGATGATTTGACTTAAATTTAATCAATTTCTTCAAAACAAAAGCAGCACAAACGTAGCAAACGCTTTATTTAAAATTAAACTCAAAAAGTGTGGAAGATTATCTTTAAAAGAATATTGATTTGAAGACTTTGAGGGTGTTTAACGTTGTGAAATAGTCACTGAAACTTCAGTGCTTTGCCACTGGTGAAGCAACAGGCAGGAAACTAAATGTGACCATTTCTAAGCAGAAGAGTTTGAGATGAAGGCTACTTTTTGTAGCCCTGTCTGTCCACTGTGTCCTGCCCAACCCTGGAAAACCTGCAGCAGACAGAAAGGAGGCTTTCCTCTTCAAAAGTGCTTTTCATGATGACACTGTGGCCTTTTCGTACCAAATCAACCAAGTGCTAATCTCACTTCCTCCTCCTACTGCTGGAAAATCTCTGAATGTTTTCAGTTTTTTCTTTTTTCCCTCCTAGCAGAATGTTGACATTTCTCTGGTTTTCATTTTCCTGCTTGTTGAGACTTTTTCTGCTCCGCAGTTCTTCCAAATGCCTGTTGTAGCATATTGGAGTTTTTTTTAGTTGAATTAAATATTCCTGAGCAGAATGAAGAAGTGGCTGTAAGGGGTTTTGTTGGTAGCAGCCGCAGACCTTTATGTTTTCAACAATCAGCGCTGATTGGTGTGTTACACTGTGACTAATCCCCCATTTTTTCCTCTGGTGTGTTTGTTATACTCCGCTGAAGTTCATCTTTTTAAATCACGTTTTGTACTATAACAATAAAACGGTATTTCATTGTCAAATGCTGCCTTTGATTCTATTTTTATTGTTTTCTTGCTGTTGAAAATAAGAGTTAAGAATATAACATTAGCTAAAGAAACACTGACTTAGACATTTTCCCCTCTTAATTATTCACTTTTCAAAAATTATTACATTTGCTTAGCATAAATGCTCCTGGACGGTTCCTTCAGTCTTTTTCTTGTCAGAAACTTTTCCATTTCACCCTAGCTATGCTATGCTATGCTATGCTATGCTATGCTAGCAAGTGCCAAGGACCAGTCGGCCAATCGAGCACAGCAAATAAAACTTAAATTAATATTTTTTATCATTAAAAACAGAGTATATTTAGTTATTATAAAAATACAATTAATTTGATAAATATTTTCTTAGCTTTTCTTCAACTTGCTTAAACTCCCACAGCGCCCCCTGGTGGGCACCGTTTTGTAAACATTTATATTGAGTTACAGATTAATCTCAAATCAACTAATTAATAACAGAACAATAAAAAAGTATGCAGCTTTTTCTTTCATATTCTCTTTTTTCAGTCTTGTTATGCATGAGGCGCCTTATGGTTAAAATATGTGCTTAGTGTTTCTGGATCTGTAATTTTTTAGCATGTATTCTGCACAGCTGTAAAAAAGTATTCACCCCCTAATTAATTTCTTCTGATTTTACATCTTTGTTACACTTCAGTGTTTAAAATCTACTAGCAGAACTCGTATCAAAGTAAGAGTAGCACAACATATTTTACTCAAGTAATAGTACAAGATAACCCGTCCAAAACGTTAGTCAACGAAGAATGGAAAAAGTATTTGGTAAAAAGGCGACTCTAGTATTTATCAGAACATCTAACAAACAAAAATATAAAGTTATCCAATTTTTGGTATTTTGAAGTCTTGAATGAAGGAAAAACAATCAGGCAGAAAAAACTTTTCCAAATCAAGTTTTCCATACTAAAAGTACTTTTATTCCACAAAGTTTCTCCACTAAATATATAGTTAATACCCACTCTTTGCAGAATTGTTTTAATTCAGCCACATTAGAATGTGATAAATAAGGAAATACTAAATTATTAAGGAAAATGGGAAAATTATTTTTTTTCCAAACAAATGTTAAATGAAAAGTAGTTAAAAGAAAAAGGGGTAAATAAAAAAGGGATATATGAGAAATTGATTAATACAACTAGGAAATAGAAAATTGGGTTAATGGAAAAGGGAAATTGAAAAATAGTTAAATTAAAAAATAGCTTAATGAAAAATGATGGGTAAATAGATAAAATGAAAAATAGATAAATTAAAAAGAGAAATTGATCATCTGAAAATTTGGTTTAATGAAAAATGGATAAGGGATAAATGAAACATAGGTCAATTAAATAGAGAAATTGATAATATGAAAAATAAATTAATGAAAAATTGGGTTAATGAAAAAACAAAATTATTTATTTAACAATTTTTTTATTTATTTCACTCATTTTCTTCATTTTTTAAAAAAATTTATTTTACTCACTTTTTATTTAATTCACCCATTTATGTATTTTTTTAATTTTGGCTGAAATGGCTTTCCATACATTGAAAGCATGATTGTTAAAGTTTTCTGCAACCTAAACTTTGCCTAAATCACCGCTAAACTTTTTTTAAGCTATGTTCGTCATAAAAACTTCGAAAACTTTTAAAATGTTTCAAGTATAATGAAAAGAAGAAGAGAAATTATCACTACTGATCTGAATACATTTTAAGAACATTTTAATTTGATTTTTTTTAAATTTTATTATTACTTCGCACCGGTTTTGCAACTTGAAAGTGGGTGTGACGCCTTAGCGTGATCGGAGTTTCGATCTCCGAGTTGACCTGAACGCAGCGTTTGTCCTTGCCTGAATGCACAATGCAGATAAGAATATTAACAGAAAGTTGACGAATATTTAGACAAAATATACATTCTGTGGTTGAAAACAAAACAACTGAAATGTGTATTATTTAGTACGTTTTGAATTTAATGATTTTAGAGAGCAACCGAAGCTGAAGTTGGCTTCCGATTGTCGGTTCCGATTCGGGAAACGGCTAAAGGGCAAATCCACCTCATTTTTCACTCACTGAATCAGTTTTACCTTGCTTAAATTTAAAAGCTACATTAATTAGACTATTCAAACCTACGCTAGATTATTCCACACTAGCAGTAAAATATTTAAAACTGAGTTACAGATCAGTTAATGACAGCAATACATTGTGATTTGACTTGGTTTCACAAATCACTTTGATAGAAAAACCTATAAAAACTATAAACTAAAACTATAAAACTAAGATAGGAAAAAAATAGATGGAATAGCTTTTTAGCACATTTCTCGAGTCAGAAACCAACTTAAGTTTTTTGTATGTAGGAAAACACTGTAAATTCCGAGCTTTCGCAATAAGCACGCGAACGCCCCCCTGAGCTCTGATTGGCTCTGACTCGGAGCCAAACAGTCCAGCAGCAGAACACGCTTGCAGCAAACAGTGAAGAAGAGACGCACAAAGAGTTGGCGCTACGGCTAAAAACACTTTATTTTCGCTGCATAGAGCTATGCAGAATGAAAGCATGTTTTAATGTGGCGATTAAACACAACCTGGCTCGTTTAGTGCAACACCGAGCGGGATTTTTAACGGGTGAACCGAACCTGCCTTTTTCTCCTTAGCTTAGCTGGTTAGCTTAGCTGGTGTCAAACGTCTCTACGTCAGCGTTCACCCAGGAACGACGACACGCTGAAGCTGCGCAGAAGCTACAACTCACTTTTTGTTTTATAAATCAAGCAGCCTGTTTATTTTTGTTGTTTTTTTGGGTGGGGGCTCAACGGCTACCGCTTCTGAATCAAACGCGTCCTAAGTCACCCTGCCAAACAAGGAAGTCTGAATGAAATCTGCATTGAGCTCGTTCGAATTCTTGCACTTCTCGCGAGATTTGACACTTCGCCCGATGAGTTGAGTTTGTTTCTATGAAAGTTGGACCGGAACTGGGCGCTTGAAAGTGGATTTTCCGTGGGAAATACCAGGCCGACCTGTCCACACTTTGACTCGTGTTCGTGGGGAGTAAATTGGAGCCGACATGATTCCCGACAAAGCGCCGCAGGAGAACGTCTTCCACTGCCCGGAGGACCTGAAGAAGGAGTCGCACGTCCCCAGCTTTGAGAAGTACAAGGAGCTCTACACCAGATCCATCGACAATCCGGATGGTGAGTATTAATTTAAGCTGCACGATGCACGACTATTTCATGCTAAAAGCGATGAATCTGGTGAGAAGATGTGACAGATGTAACACGGGTGTTGCAACCTGCAGGATTGCATCTTCACACCCAGTAATACATCCGCACTGATCAGTGAAAGGTCGGAGTTTCTCCAGGAATTTCCCAGTTTTCACACTGAAACATTTAATTTTACACTCAGTCACAGAAGGAAACCCAGAAAGGCAGATTATTCAGTAACATTAGCTCCTTTTTCAGCATAAACATGGAGTTATGAATATATGGAGCTTTTCGACAGAATGTACTAAGCACTAGGGCTGTAGTGATGCAATAATCTCACGATACACGATATTCTGCCCACGATACAATATATACTGCTCACAAAATTAAAGGAAATACTAAAATAATACTGTTGAAATGTATTCACCATTTTTATCTGTTTATTTTACGTAAATTCCAGGTGGAAAGGGTTTCATGTTTAACATGTCATTGATGGTAAACATGAGAATAATATATTAGACCTGTCAGGACAATATATTGTCCTGACAGGTCTAATAATCACAGGTTGGTCCAGTTCATTCAAAGGGAATCGCAATATATTATAATTATTATAAATATGATATTATAATAATATTGTTTGTATTATTTCCATATTTACCTCTGTGCTTAGTAGGGCTGTATAATATCGATATCACAATATATATAGATATTTTCTTTCCTAGAAAAAAAAATCGCTATTCATCCTCAAGTATGGTAACGTCCAACTGTCACCTTGTTCCCTCACTGCTTGCTTCACCAGGTCATCAGGCTTAGAGTGATTCCTTCAGATGTTCAGGTTAAAAAGG